>JAQQSU010013604.1:0-11620 GCA_028627135.1 Pseudochirops cupreus | reverse complement strand
ATTACATGCATGAGGTACAAACAGTGCAAAAGTATGGAAACAGGACAGTAAGAAGACCAGTTTGGCTCTGCCATGGACATGAAGGGGAATAATGTGTAACAAGGCTAGAAAGGTTGTGAAGTTTTAAATGCCAGAGTTTGTATTTGATTCTAAAGGTAATAGGGTTCAATTCACTTTATTGAATAGAGGAGTGACATGGTTAGACCTGTGGTTTAGGAAAATCACTTTGATGTCTGTGGAGAATAGAATGGGGTAGTGAGATATTTGATACCTAATAGGAAGTTGTTAGAATAACCCTTGTGTGTGTGTGACCTTGAACTAGGGTTGTGGCTGTATGGGCATTGAGTAGGGGATAGAAGAGAGAGATGTTATAGAAGTAGAAACCCCAATATTTGGGAAGTTACCCTCTCTGGGGCTCATTTTCCTTATCTATAAAACGGAGTTAGGCAGTGTGACATCTGTGCTCTATTTCAGCTCTAAGTCAATGATTCTGTGAACTGAGGCCCAAGACTTTAAAATAATTTGTTCAAGACTTCCAAGTTGCCGAGGCTTTAAGCCCTTTTTCCATTGCTTCCTGGGCAGCCTTCCAGCCAGGCATCTTTTGTTGTTCAGTCTTTTCTGTTGTGTCCGACTTCATTGACCCTGTTTGGGGTTTTCTTGGCAAAGACAGAGTGGTTTGCCATGTCCCTCTTCAGCTCATTTTATAGATGAGGAAACAGGTGAACAGGGTTAAGTGACTTGCCCATGGTCACACAGCTAGTAAATGTCTGAGGCTGAATTTGAACTCAGGAAGATGAGTTTTCTAATTCCAGGCTTGGCAATCTATGCACTGCTCCTCTTAGCTGTACTAGCCAGGCATCTTACCTTAGCAGTTTTCTATTGGAAAGCCTTTTATGGCTCAAAAGTGCCACAGTTTTAAAATATAAACAAGTATCCTTAATTTCATTTCCCTGTTCATTTACACAAATAAATTTAGTACCTATATACATATAATTTTTTTTATGACTTTTTGGGGATTTTTGTGGGGTCTTTCCAACGACTTGAAGCCTTATGGGCAAGTCATGGATAGGCCAGAAGTAGTTGGTATGAGACTGATATAGCAGATCCTGCGTTGTTTTCATAGAAGAGAAAATTGGCATTACCCAGAAAACTTGCATTTATATGTTTGTCATCTCTGAAGACAGAGTGAAAAAATACAATCTCGAGAGAATGAGGCACTTAGCCAGTATCTCAATCAAGAGAAATGTAATTCTGACTTAATTGCATTGGATAAAAATCTGACTTTGAACAAAATCACACTCATTTCAAGGCATTTCAAGTTTACAGGAAGAAATGCTTGCCATCCTCAGCTTTGCCAAATGTAAGTGATTTGACACAGGTTGACTAAATGAGATATGTGAGGCTACTGATATAAGGAATAGAATTTAATAATTTGATATTCCAACAAGCTAGGGACATTTTTACTCCTAATCAGTGGGACCCCTAACCTCTCTCTTTTCTGCTTGAAGATACAGGCCTCTTTCTCCCAGTAGTCAATTGCCTTGGCCCCTTCAAAAGTGAGCTAGTATGCTTTCTATGTATGACAGGATAGGGTAGAGCAGGAATGGCCACATGTGGCCTTCTAAGTCCTTGGGTGTGGCCTTTTGATTGAGTCTAAGTTTTACAGAGCAAATCCTTTTATTAAGGAGATTTGTTCTATGAAGTTAGGATTCAGTAAGAGGACTGAATCTGAGGACCTAGAGGGCCCCATGTGACCTCAAGGCCAAAGGTTCCCCTCCCCTGGGGTAGAGGATAGAATTCCAGACTTAGAATTAGGAACACCTGCATTCTCATACTCCCTAAGTTACTAACTAGTTTTTGGCCCTGGACCAGTCACTTAAATTGTCTTAGCCTGAGTTTCTTTGACTTTAAAATGGGTAATAAAAACCTCTTGTTGTTGCCTGTGCTTTCTCTACATAGCTGAGTTGTTGAATTCTGGTCCAATCAGCAAGCCAAGTTTATTCAGCACCAAGTACTGGGCTCAGTGCTGGGGATGCAAATACAGAGACTGAAAATCCCTACCTAGTCTCACAGAGCTTACATTCTGATGGGGGGGTGGGGGGGGAGATAATAAATACATATATAGGTGAGTATAGAATAGGTTTGAAGAGAATAAATACAGATTAATACAAAATAGTTAAGGACCAAGATGCTTGGTAGGGAGAGAATACTGGTCGTTCAGGTGATCAGGAAAAGCTTTAGAAGCTTGAGTTGAGTCTTGAAGGAAGAGGGAGATTCCCCCTAAGAAGGGGAGATGAGGAGGGGATGGCCAGTACAAAGTCATGAAGATGAGAGATGGAATGTCCTGTGTAATGAACAGAAGTAAGTCCAGCTTGACTGGATGGCATAGTGTGGGAGGTGATTAAAGTCTAATCAACCTGAAAAGATTGGTTGGTGCCAGATTGTGAAGGGCTTTAACAGCTGTATAGTAGAGTTCCTACTTTAAACTAGAGGCAGGAGGGAGCCAGTAGAGTTCAGTTGAGTTAGGAGACTGACCTGGTCAGAGATGTATTTAAGGAAAATCACTTGGGGAGCAGAATTGGATGGCCTGGAGTGGTGAGAGACTTGAGACAGGGAGACCAATTAGGAGGTTGTTGCAGTAATATAGGGGAAAGGTGATACAGGCCTGAGTTAAAGTGGTAGCTATATGAGTGAAGAGAAGGGATGTGAGAGGTGTTATGGAGGTCAAAATGGCAAAGTGTGGCAGCTGATTGGATATATGGAGTGAAGAAGAGTGAGAATTCTAGAAGATTGCTGAGATGATGAACCCGGGAGATTCCTGGTGCCCTTTGATGGAAATAGGGAAGTCTGGAAGATGGGAGGTTTTGGGAAAAAGGTAAGAAGTTATTTGGGTATGTGGATTTTGAGAGGTTTCTGGGACATCCAGTTTAAAATGATACAAGTGATAGGTTATGCAGAGGCAACTCTGGGGTTAGATATGTTGATCTGGGAGTCATCGGCACAGAGATGCTAGTTAAACTTGTGGAAGATGATGACATTATCAAGACAGACACTATAGAGGAATAAAAGAAAAGGACCTAAGATAGAACCTTGGCTAACACAGTCCACAGTTAGGATGTGTGATGTAGGTAATGAGCCAGCAAAAGAGCCTGGGAAGGAGTGGTCAGACAAATAAGAGAACTAGGGAAGAATAGCTTAGAATAGAAAAACTCACAGATGAGAGAATATCCAGAATGATAAAGTAGTGAATGGTATCAAATGTAGGAGAGGGGTTAAGACAGATGAGGGCTGAGAAAGACAACCAGATTTGGCAAGTATGAGATCATGGGTAACTGTAGAGAGAGTGGTGTCTGCTGAGTGCTGAGGTTATAAGCCAGCTGGTAAGATTGAGGAGTGGGTGAGAGGAGAGAAAGTGAAGGTATCAAGTATAGACTTTTTTTTCTAGGAGTTTGGCCAAGAAAGGGAAGAAAGAAATAGGGAGATAAATTGAGGGGGTGATGGGGTCTAATGGTTTATTAAAGGCATAAATTTTAAGGCACTGTGAAGCAGTGAATAGTGAGAAGTTGAAGATATGAGAGAAGGGGGAGAGTGTGTGTGTGTGTGTGTGTGTGTGTGTGTGTGTGTGTGTGTACTCAAGCACATGAGAGCAGTGGGGGGTTGGGGGGGATGATTGAGGTTTTAGTCTGTTGAAGGAGTCGGGAGGGATGGGATCGAGTGCATCCCAATAGAGGGCCTAGATCTCAAAAGGTGAAGGGGTAAAGGAGAATGGAGGACGATGATGTCAGGGGGTTTTGAGAATGGGAGAAGGAGCTTGTGTTGAATGGCCTCACTTTTCTCAAGAAAGTAAGAGGCAGGATCCTTAGCTTCTTGAGATGGAATGGGAGCGGTGTGTGACGCTTGAAAAGGGTGGGCTGGGGAGTGAAATATCAATTGGAGTGATTACAAAGCACCACCTTGCTTCATTGAGGGCCCCACTTTGTACCTGGTCAACATGGTTGTGTGACCTAACTGCAGCTCCATTTAGCCACAGGGGAGTATGAATGTAGGGGGAGTAATCCAGAGCTCAGGTTCAGAAAGAGAAGTGGCAAAAAGACAAGGGGAATTTGAGAGCAGAGGACAGTGTAGAATTGATGTGGGAAGTGATAGGGTACAGATTGTAAAGGGAGGAACATAAAGGCAGAGCAAGGCTTTAGAAAATTCTGAAGGATAGGGAGATGTGGAGGTCTCAGTGAGGGGCCAAGAATAGGTTTAGGAGGGATGAGTTGGAATGATAGGAGATTACGATCAAATAGAAATATGTAGGAGTGTTGGGGGGTTTAAAAGGTTGGGCCCTAATCTTAATGGGCACCCCATATGCAGACATCCTCTCATTGTTCTCCAGATCTCTACCAGTGACTTTGCTATTAGCTTTTCAAGTCTTGTTCACTTTCTCTTTTAAAAAAACAAACCAGTCTTTTGTTTTTACATCCCTCTCATCTTGGAGACAGGTATGACTGGGTGGTCTTTTAAGGTTACTTCCAGCCCTAACTCCATAATGCTATGATACATCTCCTTTCCTTCCTAGAAACCCATCTCTTGTAGGAATGAATAAAAAAGGAAAAAAGAGAAAACAAAGCCAGTTCAACAGAACTAACATGTCAACTGAGTCTGACAGTATCTATACTGTTTCACACCTCACCATGTCAAAGAAGGGAGCAGGGTACATTCTCTCTTCTCTTCTTTCAAGCCAAGTTTGACTATTGTAATTGCACAGTATTCACTTAGGATTTGGGGTTGTTTCCACCTGTAGTCTTTTTGTGGTCATTGTGTAAGTTGTTGTCCTGGTTTTGCTTACTTCATTCTTCGTCCCTTATAAGTCTACTTTGTCCTCCCCAGTTATTTGCTACTACAAAAAAAAAAAGTGCTACTGGTAAGTATTTTGGCATATGAGGGGTCTTTCTGTCTTTGACCTCTTTGGCGTATATGCTTGGAAGGATGGGCTTTCTTGAGTCAAAATCTTTAGACATTTTAGTCACTTGCTTAGCATAATTTGAAGGGTTTTTTCTTTCTTTTAACTAGGCTTCATGCATTTGGGAGGCCTACGCACTGCCTTGTACAACTACATCTTTGCCAAGAAATACAAAGGGAGTTTCATCTTAAGATTGGAAGATACAGATCAAACCCGCCTGGTGCCTGGGGCTGCTGAGAACATTGAGGACATGTTGGAGTGGGCAGGTATGCCCTGGGGTAATATAGACAACTTCCTCCAGGGCCCAGTAATAAAAGTTTTATTTTCCAAGGAAAAGTTGTAGTAACTAACTGTATAGCAGGCTTCTACCCATACCATTTGGAGAAGTAAAAGGAGTCAAAGGAGGCCTTCCTGAAAGCTATGATTTAAAGATAGGTAACTTTACAATCACTGTGGGGAAGAAGTGAGGAGGATACTAGATACGTTGGTATTCTAGAGGAGGATAGCAGATACCTCTCTGTAGAAAGGGAATGAAAGAAAGATCTGAAAGACTTCCCAAGTATTCCACTCTGGAGAGACCTCTGACTTTGCCGTTTATTCCCTGAGTTCTAGAGAAGTTTCCAAAACTATTCCTTTCTTCTCCCGAGTAGTCTTCTGATGGGGAAAGGGAGGGACAGAGATTGAGCAGGTGAAGGGAAGAGCCTTTTGGAAGAACTGCCCCAGTGTATTGACTTCTGGTGCTCTTGGCTGTGGGAAATGCCTTCACTTTCTAGTCATGGAAGTGACAGTGCAGTGAGAAGATTATAATAGGAAGGAATTAGAGAGATCAGTGTTGTGAAACAGAATAGATTTGACCATATATGAATTTCCATTTTATTCACTACTCATTTGGGACTCTGTGTGTTCTGCGCTTTATTTTCTTTTTAGGCATGTTCGGTCTCTCAGTTACATGGTCAGCCCTGTGAAGGCAGGGAAGTTTTCTTTTATTTCTTTATATTCCCAGTATCCTGCCAATATTGGGGAATGTTTGTTGATGTCGATATGAATTTGTTCTCTGGGACCAACGAGAGGCAGGATATAGTTGGGGAGGTGTGTTTTGCCTATGATTCCCCCAGTGGGCTTTCATTCCCACCCTTTGGGTGGCTTCCTGAGGGGCTGAGCATTTACAGGCCAGTGCTAACTTCCTGCTCCCTGTGCTGCAGGCATTCCTCCTGATGAAAGCCCACGGCGTGGAGGCCCCGTAGGACCCTACCAGCAGTCTCAGCGCCTTGAACTATATGCCCAAGCCACTGAGGCCCTGCTGAGGACTGGAGCTGCTTACTATTGCTTCTGTACCCCACAGCGCCTGGAGCTCCTGAAAAAAGAGGCCCTAAGGAACCATCAGACACCCCGGTACAGCCCATGTGCTCGAGGGTTAACCCCAGAAGTACTTTGTCAGTTAGCTCTTGTACTGTGACATTTTTATTGCTGTTCTTTTTAAACAGAATTTTTATTATATTGGTATCTTTTGTTTTTATATCATCTCCATTCCTTCCTTTCCCATCCCAGAGAGATATTGCTTATAACAAAGAATTATTTTTAAGAGGAAGAAAAAAAATTTAGTAAAACCAACTCAACATATCAAAAAAAATCTGATGGTACATACCTATGTAAATCTACCTTTACAAAGGAGGGATAGGCATGGAGGATGTGGGGCAGTGGTGGGATGTCTTTCTTTCTCTCCTCTTTGGGGCCAAGCATGTTCTTTATAATTTTGCAACATTCTGTTTTGATTGTTTTCTGGTTTTTTTCCCCATTTCGGTGATCATAGTCATTGTATATTATGTTTCTAGATCCCATTTCTATATATTTTCTTAGGACATATATACTAGGTTAGTCTAGCTGATGTTGATCAGCTCAAGCCCAGCTAAGGTGTCTTGAGCTTATGGGTTCCTGGACTGAGAATATTTTCTGCAAAATTTCAATAGGTATGACAATCGGTGCCGGCTCTTGAGTCCTGAGAATGTGGCCAGGAAATTGGCAGAGGGTGCCAAGCCAACTGTCCGCTTCCGTCTGAAGGAGGGAGCTGAGACTTTCCAGGACTTGGTATATGGCTGGAACCGGCATGAAGTAGCCAGTGTTGAGGGTGACCCTGTGATCCTGAAGAGTGATGGTTTCCCCACCTATCACCTGGCTTGTGTGGTGGATGATCATCATATGGGCATTAGCCATGTTCTTCGAGGCAGTGAGTGGCTTGTCTCTACTGCCAAACATCTCCTTTTATACAGAGCCTTGGGTTGGGAGCCACCCCACTTTGCCCATTTGCCTCTGCTTCTTAATAAGGATGGCAGCAAGTTGTCCAAGCGGCAAGGGGACATCTTTCTGGAACACTTTGCTTCAGCTGGCTTTCTCCCAGAGACTCTGTTAGACATCATCACCAATTATGGCTCAGGGTTTGCAGGTACTGTGGTGATGGGAGACAGAGAAGCAGGACCTTTCTAAGAGTCTGAGAGGCCCCTGGCACTGCTCTGCTAAGAACCTTAATTACTAAGAGCCTAGCCTGAATCCTTGGCTTGGGGCTGTGAATGGGAACCAATAGGAAAAGCTGGATGAATCTCATCCATGGGTATTGAGAAGTAGCCTAGTTTGTCTTGGGAATTAACCCACAATGTAGAAGGGGAAAGGAGGCTTACTGCTCAGGAGGAGTGTGCAACTCTGACAGGCCTGACTGATTTGCAGGGAACCAGATGGGAAGGACACTGCCAGAGCTGATAGAACAGTTTGACTTAACTGGGATCAGCACCCATTCAGCCTTGCTGGATCTGGAGAAACTTCCTGAATTCAACAGGTTGGTGTTATAGACTAGATCTGTTTGGGGGACTCCATACAGAGGACAACTTTTCCTTATAGCAGAGCTCCTTTGTGTCCCAGATCAGTTTTGTTATTCTAATTGTTAGCTAACTCTGTGTTTGGATCAGACCTCAGGTTGATGAGATTTATTTATTTTAAAATTTAAACCTGGACTCAGGAGTACCTAAGTTCAAATCCAGCCTCAGACACTTAACACAAAACTAGCTGTGTGACCTTGGGCAAGTCACTTAACCCCAATTGCCCTACCTTCCCCCCCAAAAAAGAAAAAAAAACAAAAAAAATTTAAATATATTTTCAATTAACAAGCATTTGTTTTCTCTCCTTTTCACTTAGCCCATTGGGTGGGGGAGAACCTTAAAACAAATATGCATATTCAAGAAAAATACATTCCTATATTGACTACATTGAAAAATACATCTCATTTGATCAGATTTACTCAAGGACCTGAGAATCTTACTTCTGTTGTTGTTGGGTTTTTTTCCCAGCTGTTCATGAACACTATAATTTACCTATTTTGAATTTTGTTTATTAAATCTTTCAAATGGTACCTTGCAACTGAAGACCTCTGGGTATAAGCACAATACAGATGTTTATTAAGTTATTTAGATGAAATGGTAACAACAGTAAAAGTATCAGCAGGATGCTGTGTATTCTTTATTGCATGACTATTAGAACAGGCTGCTTTCAGAAGGACAACTTGAATGTTAAGAAGTGGGACTCTGGGCTTGCCTTCTCTTCCTGGGTCTTTCTTGCTTCTCTTGTTATTGTTGCTAAATCACAAGAAGGGTGGGTGTAGTCTAGCTAGTCTAGGGGAAGATGAAGCATGTTGAAGTGGTTGTGGGGTCTTGAAGCTAATCTGGGTGGAGGGAAAATAGTCTTGAGGAGGAAACAAGGATGATATTTGACAAAGCCATTATACACTTGCCAGTGAGACTCTGGGCTCCCAGCTGATTGTTATAATTTTGCTCGTTCATAGTGGGGCTCAACCTGATCTCCAGGACGTTTCTGTCATTTTGAGTCATGAAAATCCTTGTTCTTGACCTGTAGTAGCTGGGACCTGGGATTCACTGTATCCTAGAAGACAACCAGAAACCTTAAATTCTAGTTATACTTACTTGAAAATGTCTCATTATTGTGTGGTCCTTATTTTTCCATCTATAAAAAGAAAAGAAACTCCTTTCTCCTATCTTGGACAGGGAGGGATAATTTGGTGCCTCAGATTAAATTTTTTTTTGCATTCTTTAGTCTTTTCCACTCCTACTGTGGGAGCATGGACACTTCCTGTATGCTAGTAAGCTTTTCCCCTTCCCCCCATCTTCTCTTGTCTCCCCTCCCCATTACCCTTACATCCCCTTTCTCTTGCTGGAGCACATCAATAACTCTGTCCTATAGACTGCATTTGATTCGATTGTTGAATAACAAGACACAGAGGCTCCAGCTTGTGAAGAAGCTTCAGGACATGGTCGAGGAGGTGTATGGAAAGCAACTGGAGGACAGGGATGTCCTCAGTGAGGACTACGTAGAGAGGATCCTTTTGCTGGGACAGGTATGTACAGGTGTGCATTTGTAGGGTAAGATAGGGTGTCACCATGGATGATATAGTCCTTCCCTTTCCTCTTCATTATGCCCCAAGGCAATACAAAGAAGCACAGGGCCATTTCTTTTTTGTGTGCCCCTCCCTACCCACCCTGCCCAGATTTCCTTGTGGAACGCCTTCCATAGCTTTATAATCACCTCTTTCCAATCCGTTTCTTAATAGGGGCGCATCAGTCGCTTGCAGGACTTGGTCTCACCAGCATATTCCTATGTATGGACTCGCCCTGCTGTGGCCCGAGCACAGCTGCAGACCATCTCAGGAGAAGTGGATGTGATTGCTAAGCTGGTCCTGGGGTGAGTGCCCACCTTAGCCTCCAGGTACTCATTCTCCCTTGTCTTTAGGTTTGGGACTTGGAACAGCACATCAGGCAAATGGTGAAACTCAGAAGGACAGGTTAATAAAGTAGCTTTATTTATCCTGAGGAGCTTAGGGCACAGGCCAGACTAAACTTATCCAGGATACCTCTGAATATCTCTGAGACACACCTGGTAAATAGAATAATTCTTGTGTCCCAGTTGGAGGCATTAAAGTTCAGTGTTAGTGGCTTGTTCAAGGTTGGTGAAAGGGGTGTTCACTAGGGACCAGGCCAGCTGACTCCTAAGTGGTGCTGATCACTGATCTCTATCCTGTGGTTGTATTTCAGAGGCTTTCTGTGACTTCTACTCAGGCCAGACTTAGTGAACACACAGTTGTTCAAAACCAGGAAGCTCTCTAGAAGTTCCTTCTGTCCCCTCTCTATTTTGCAGCCTCATCTAGCATGTTCCAAACCCTTTTGGTGACTGACTTGTGGTCAAATGTCTCCTAGAGAAGTGTCAAGACAACTTTATTTTTGTCTTTGGAGAGAAGTGGGGAGGGGGGAAGGAGGGATAAGAGAAAAAGAAAGAGAGAGAAAATTGCTTTAAGATTGATTAGGCCTGGCCTATGGGAAAAGTTGCATAAGTAATACTTCTTGAATTGAATTAAAGCCCTAAGGAGAATCATTAGGCTCATAAAATCCAAGATTAATTTAAGAGGTAGAAGGAATGTGAGAGGTCACCTCCTCTGTCCCCTCATTCTATGCATAAGAAAACTGAGGCCCAGAAAAATGAAGTGATTCACCTGTGGTCATCCAGCTAACATGCTGATGAATTAGGAACAGGAATTAGGGTTAAGGCTCTTGATTTGTAGTCAGGTGTTCAAATCAGGTCAACAAGCATTTATTGAGTACTTACTCTGTGCCCGGAACTGTGCTAAGCACGAGGCGTGGGAAGAATTCAATACACAAACCACTGACTACGAGCAAGAAGTGTATACGTGGTAAATCCGAGGTGATCTCAGAAGGGAGGTACTAGCGTTAAGGGGGGCTGGAAAAAGATAGAATTGAAGGAAGTCGGGAGGGAGGAATGATGAGGAAGAGCCATCAATCAAAATGCATTGATTCAGGAGATGGAGTACTTTATGCACAGAATGACGAGGAGGCCAGTGTCACTAGATCACAGGGTGCAGAAAGGAGAGTAAAGTACAAAAAGACCAGAGGGGAGAGGATATAGGTGATTTTAAAAGACAGGGAGACTTATATTTGATTCTGGAGGTAATAGTCACAGGAGTTTATTGAATAGAGGAGTGACATGGTTGTTGTTGTGTGTGTGTGTGTGTGTGTGTGTGTGTGTGTGTGTGTGTGTGTGTGTGTGTGGTTTGTCTTCTTGAAGAGGACCATGACTTCTGGAAGATGATGCCATGACTTGCAATTTAATTGGATGTAAGTGAGGGAGGGCTGTACAGAGTTACCAGCCTCGCTTTCACCTCCAGAGCCATCTGGGTCTGGTGGCCAGATATTCATCAGGACAACTGGAGATGGCCCAAACATGGTTATATCTGTGTTTCAGGAAGATCCGTTTAGTAGCTGAGTAGGTGATGGGCTGGGGCAGGGAGAAACTGGAGGCAGAGAGGCCAAGGAGTTGAGGAGTGAGGGGATGGGGTCCTGCACCAAGGAGGTAGCAGTGTTTAGAGAGGGGCAACTTTCTGGGCAGCTGATTGAGTATGAGGGGGATGAGAGAGTGAAGAGTCAAGAGCTGACAGCTAGGGTATGAGCTACGGAGCGTGGTGGTACTTTCAATGGTAATAGGGAGTTTAGGATGAGGGAAGAGGTTTGGGAGGAAAGATAATGAATTCTGTTTTGAATATGTTGGTTTAATTAAGATATCTATGGGACATCCAGTTTAAGATGATCAATGGGTAAAAAAAAA
>JAQQSU010013603.1:0-11621 GCA_028627135.1 Pseudochirops cupreus | reverse complement strand
TTGACTACATCCAACTGGAACTTGAGATACACAGGCACTGCAGTTGGGAGATCCATCCTGCCCTACCAAAAAGTGACATAGGAGAGAATAGACTGGGGGAGGGGGGAAACACTGGGATGGCTGTTTTGGGGTGGTGGGCGGGGGAAAGACGGGGAGAAAATATGTAACTCAAAAAATTTAATAAAGAATCCCATATCTATTTGGGAAAAAAAATGTAAAAAAAAAAAAGAAAGAGATAGATATGAACACACAGAGGTAGAGACAGGCAGACAGTGAGACAGACAACAGAGACACACACAGGGAGGGAGAGAGAGAGGAGAGAGAGAGGAAGAGACAGAGAGAGAAGCAAAGAGGGGAGAGACAGGAAAAGACAGAGAAAGAGAGAGACACACAGAAAGAGGGAAAGACAGATAGAAAAAGAGAGAGGGATAGAGACAGAAAGAGAAAGGTTTGTGTTCCAGTCTGCACCAAGTTCAACTCTTTGCCTATACAGGCAAGGCCTTGAGATAACATTAAATTATTCTTTTTAAAAAGTCCATTCTGCCAGTTCCATGCACAATGTACTAAGAATAATCCACATTTATAGAAAAGTATCACATTTATTTGTGGTCTAAATAAAACAACAGCTCTGTAAATTTATAAAAACAAACAGTGACCAAGGCTTTTACGCTATTTCTGAGGGTCTTACTTAATTCTGATTACATAAGGCAGCGTGACAGAACAAAAGTGATCTCTGGTCATGAGATCCTGGATTTGGAGCTGGGAGTGACTCCAGAAGCTGTCTAGTCCAACCACCTCAATTCACACAGGAGGAAATTGAGGCTCAGGGAGATGAAACAATTTACCTTAGGTTACATTGGGAGTACATAGGGAGCCTCTGGCTCCATATCCTTCCTTCTTTCCTCTTCACTGTGCTATCTCTTTTGGTCAACACCTTGATTTGAACTCTGTCTTCCCCAGGTAATAATTGTGTGACCTTGGATCAGTCCCTTTACTTCTCTGACCTTTTAGTTTTCCCATCTGTAAAATGAGGACTTTAATGTTCTCCTTACCTATCACATGAGACTTTTGCGAGGAAACTGCTTTGTGACAGTAAATTTATTACTTATTATTATCATTCTTTTTAAGATCAATAGAGTTGATGTCAAAAGACCTGGCTTAGTGTGTCTAGCACTTATTACTTATGTCCCTTATTAGCTATGTGATCTTGGGCAATTTACTTCCCATTTCAGAGGCTATTTCCTCATTTATAGTCATCTGTTTTCTGTTTGTTTTATTTTTATAAGCTGTAAAGCATGCTATAAGTATGAGCTGTTATTAATTGTCATTATTTAAACTAAAAAACCTTGGAGAGTCCTTTTGTGTTGTCACTCACATCACATAGAAGCAAAAATGTATTTTTTGGTTTTGTTTTTATTTGGCCCTGAACAAGTCAGATTTTGCATTGTGATATTATTTCAGAGGTAATCAAAGAAACTCATTGGTTTAAAAAAATCTTCAACTGTCTTTTAACCCAAAATGATTTGTTATGTTTTCGCCCTCAATGTCTCAAGTAGGGAATGGAACAATCAACTTATCTTCTTGCATTCGCTCTTGTCACTATTGTTCTTGATTGATTGGTTCTAATTGGGCTTTTCTTTTCCTAGGAGGAGTCATTTGTTTTGGGTGATAACCTCTTGATCATCGCTTACAAATGTCATATGCTTTTTAAAAAAAGTATGAAAAGAGAATAAAATGATAATTTATTAAACATAATTGGTGTTTTCTCAGAATTGCAGAGTTGGGAGAAACCCCAGAGGTCATCCTGTCCAACTCCAGCCCAAACAGGAATACTTCTATGGAATTACTGGTGCACGGTCGGATAGCTTTCACTTGGGCATCTTCAGGGATGACCATCTCACTTCCTTCCTAGGCAATCCATTTCTCTTTTGGACAGCTCTCAGTATTAGGATTCCCCCTCCCCTACCTCAAACCTGAATGTACTTCTTCTGAAACATCCCTCCCCACCCCACTCCCATTATTCCTAACTCTGTCTTCAGGAGCTAAAACTTGTTGAAGTCCAGTCCCTTCTATGTGAGATAGCGCCTTTGTTAAATCTTCTATTCTCCAGGTGGAACATCCCCAGTTCCTTCAACTAATACTTATATGGCAAAATCTCTAGAACCTTGATCATCTTGGTAGATTTCCTTTGGATGCTCTCCAGCTGGTCAATGTCTTTTCTAAATTGTTGTGTCCCAAAACGAAACTAGTGTTCCACATAGAGTCTAACCAGTGCAGAATCCTGCAGGACTATCAGTCACCTCTCTTGTTCTGAACACTATGTCTTATCTTCCCCTGTAGCCTAAATTTATATTACTTTTTTGTCTACCTGACTCATAGGGAGCTTGCAGTGGACTCAACTCCCTAATCTCTTTTAAAATTATCTATAATCCATCCAGGCAGTTTACTTTTTAAACCTGAGTATAGTCCTTTACATTTATCTCCATTGAACTGCATTTTCTTAGATTCAACCGATCATTCTAGACCAGCAGTTCTCAACCTGTGGGTTATGTTCAATTTGTAACAATGAAAATACATCATTCATATCAAATATTTACATTACGATTCATTCAGTAGCAAAATTACAGTTATGAAGTAGCAACGAAAATAATTTTATGGTTGGGGGTCACCACAACATGAGGAACTGTATTAAAGGGTCGCAGCATTAGGAAGGTTGAGAACCACTGCTCTAGACTATGGTGATCTTCTTTAATTATACCTATTATACTGTCTTTTGTTTTAGATTGCCCCAGCCCCAGCTTTGGAAATAAATAGATTAAATAATTATGACATCTCTACCTTTACCTGAGACGCTGATAAAAATATTGAAGAGAAAGGGTCAAGGTCAGGTTCCTTAGAGACCTTCCTCCAAGTTGATATCGATCCATTAATTACTTTCAGTCAGTCAATCAATCAGCAGAGATTCCTATGCCCCAGGCATGGAGCTGTGTACTAAGCATGGAGCATGCAAAGAAAGAGGCAAAACACAGTCCCTGCTCCTAAGGAGCTCACAGTCATTGCTGCTTAATTCTAATAATTCAACCTGTCCCCAAACCACTCATTCATATTGTCATTTGAGTTTAGGTCCTAATAAACTCTAAGGCATATGTCTGACTATGTGACTTCACTACTTGATCCTGGCTATCTCTTATCTCCACAATTCCTGTTTGTAACATTTAAAGCCCTTTAAACCCTAATCTAATCTTCCTTTCCAGCCCTAATAGATATTGCTCCTTCTGGTTTGTTCTTTTTCGTTTACTCAGACTGGCTTTCTTACTGTTCCCTCACACATGACATTCCATCTCTCATCCCACTGATTATCCCTCATGTCTGGAATGTACTGCCTTCTCCCTTCTGCCTCCTAAATCCTTTGTAGCCTCCAAGGCTCAGCTGAAGCTCCAGCACCTACTACCTCCTCCTCTGTCCTCTTATTCCTTTCAATTATCTTGTATGGATTTTTAAATTAAAATTTAATCATTTTAATTAACAGAAATCTAGTTTCCCTCCCACCCAATTGTAGGAAAAAAATTCCTTCTAACAAATATACTCAGTTGAGTGAAACAAAACCCTTCTCTGGCTTTCTCATTCTGTCCCTTGAATTTGCTTCATCAGGAGGTGGACGACATGCTTCATTTTTCATCCTCTGAAATTATAGGTGGTCATTGCATTGATCAGAACTCTTACCATTTTAAAAGATGTTTTTACAATGTTATTATCATAGGAATTGTCCTCCTGATTCTACTCATTCTGTTCTTCATTATGTTATTCAACTCTTGAAAAACTGTTTGTTTTTATAATACTGATGTTGTAGTATGGATGGGTCTTCTAATTCTGTGCCTTCTACTCTGCATCAGTTCATACAAATTTTTCGATGGCTGTTTGAAATCATCTATGTCCTAAGTTCTTATAGAACAATAGTATTCCATTACAATTTCACTGTGTATGTGTATATACATATATACACACACACTATATATATATATATATATATATATATATATATATATATATAAGCATAGATATATGTACATACACATATATACATGGAAACAGAGCCATATGTACAGACATATGTATGGACAGAATGCACATTTGCATGTATGGACTTATTAATATAGTATGCATTTATGTACATACATATCTGCACACATATATATGTTTATGTGTACACGCATATACAAACATATTTGCGCATGTATGTATGCATGTATACACATTTGCATATATACTTGATTATATAATAATTATTCTTTATTATGTTCTATCAGGGAGGACAACAGGTATGAGTACAAGTATATACAAGAATATATCTGTATACACGTATATATATTCTTTTATATACTTATACACATACCTGTTGTTCTCCCTGATAGAATATAAGCTCCCTGAGGGCAAGAACTTTTCCATGTTTGTCTTTACTTCCCCAGAGCCTAGCATAGTGTCTGATCCACAATGCATGTTGATTAGTCGACCAGCTGTTTAAATAAGCCCACATCTATTCTCACCTAAAAGAGCTTATGGGAGACTTGATCATAGTTTGCTGAAATCCAGGTATTCTGAATCCCTGGTATCCTTCAGAGGTTAATGTGGTTCTTAGTTAATTTATTAAGCCAGTATTTCATAAATTATTGTTAAATGAATGAATTACTCTACCTTTCCTCTGAATTCTTACTGAATTCATACTCCATTCCACATCATTTGGCACTTAATTATATTAGGCTTTGCTGTTGTTTCCTGGGCCTGGACCTTCCCTCCCCAACATATGTAATCTCATTTAATCCTCATAAAACTTCTGTAAAATTGTTACTATTTTTATGCCCATTTGATATATAAGGAAACTGAGATTTAGAGGGCAGAGATTACAGTATCGATTTCTCCTGTGACCCTCAGGGCTATTTGAACACAACTTGACTTATAGGGTTAATGAATACCCATGGGTTGATTTGAACAGCCATTGTGACCAAATCCAGGAGATAACCAAGCTGTAGAAATTACTGAATATTACAGTAAAAATAATTTTTTAAAAGGTATTCTATCCCAACTTCCTCATTATAAGTATGGGGAAACTGAGGCCCTGAGAGGTGAAACCCAGATTCACATAACTAGTAAATAGTTGAAGTGGGTCCTGAACTCAGGCCCTCAACTAGGACTCTTTTCATTATAAGTTCCTAGGGTCTTAGAGTTGGAACACACCTGAAGGTTCTCAAACTTTTTGGTTACAGGATGCTTTTAGACTCTTAAAAAATTATGAATGATCTCAAAGTGTTTTTGTTTATGTGGGTTACATCTATTCATATTTACCGTACTAGAAATTCAAACACATTATGAAATCTATGAAAATAGATTTGAGTTCCAAGACCTCCTGAAATGGTCTTGGTCTTGGTCAACCATTGATGTCATCTAAGCCATCATTTCATCCCATGGTTTATCATCTCAGTCCCATATGCAGGAACTATACTTTAATGAGACTCCCCAAATAGTCACAGGGCCCATAAAATGTACTCAGAGGAGAATATTCTCTCTCTGTCTTCCCACTCTTGTTCCTGGCTGTTTGAGATGTCTGTCAAAATCAGCCCTGTCAGCCAGGGTTTTAATTTGTTGTTATACATTTGCTGGCTTATGTGATAATAAAAAAATAATTGCATTTAGGTAGCATTTTAAGGTTTAGAAAAGTGCTTTCCTCAAAACTAGGCAGGGCAAGTAATGTAATCTCCATTTAACAAGTGAGGGGACTAAGGCTCAGAAAGTTGAAGTGAGTTATCCAGGGTCTCAGAGCTAGTAAATGGTGAATCAGGGTTTAGATCCCAACTTCCTGCCTCGGGGTCTAGCACTCTTTTCACAACAACAGATATCTTTAATCTCTCCAAGATGTCTGATAATGATGGGTAATAGTTAATAATTAATAATAATAATTTGTATAGGCTTTAAAGTTTGCAGAGCACTTTGCATATATTACTTCATTTAATTCTCACAAAACTCCTGAAAAATTTGGTATTATTTTTATCCCCCTTTGACAGATGAGGAAACTGAGATAAAGAGATGCTAAGTGACTGACCAAAGGTCACCCAGCTCACTAAATGTCTGAGCCTGGGATCTAATCAAGTCTTCCTGACTCCAAGTACAGTCCTCCAGCCACTGACTTGACTGCCACTGAGGTATCTCAGGCTTCCATTGATTAAAGTTGCTTCATGACGAGAAGATACAATTGTGAGTTGAGACTTTACCACTTATTTTAGGAAACTCAGTTCTTTTCTCTGGGTCTCAGCTTCCACATTGTAAATATGAAGGAGTTAGACTAGACTGAGGTCCCCTCCAATTCTGACATTATGTATCCTGAGGTCCCTTCTAGACCCAATATTCAGTTTTAAAGTTCCTCTAGTTCTGGTGTAGTATACGAGGTAGGGTGGTACCATTGAAAGAGTCCTGGGTTTGAAACCTGAGTTTGAATCCTGGCCTACTACCTGCATTACCCTGGACAAGTCTGGGCTCTAGAATTAGGGTTGGACTGAAGGAGGGTTTCTTCCAGGTCTATATTTTGATCTTCTATTCAAAGACTTCACTTCCCCATCATCATAACTCTTGCATAGGTCATAGGAGGCACTGTAGATAAAGCTCTGTGTCTGGAGTGAGAGGACCTAAGTTCAAATCCAGCCTCAGATACTTACTAGTTATATGGCCCTGGGAAATTCTCTTAACCTCTGTCTGTCTCAGTTTCCTCAACTATAAACTGGGGGTAATCAAAGCACCCACCTCACAGTGCTTTTGTGAGGATCCAATGAGATAACATTTGTAAAGCACTTAGCACAGTGATTGGCATACAGTAGGCACTTAATAAATGCTTGTTCCCTTCTCGTGTTGAATGTGTAAGCAACTTATCTACTGGCAGCCAGGACTGATTCATTGCTGGACTGTATCTCCCAGGTTGGCAGCTCAGTAAGTGCAGTGGATAGAGCACCAGGCCTGAAGTAATGAAGACTCATCTTCCTGAGTTCAAATCTGGCCTCAGACACTGGCTGTGTGACCCTGGGTAAGTTACATAACCCTGTTTGCCTCAGTTCCTCATCTGTAACATAAGCTGGAGAAGGAAACAGCAAAACCACTCCAGCGTCTTTGTTGGCTTCTGTGAAAGCTTGAAGAGAGACTCATTTTACAGCTGGAGCTGCTGCCAGTCACAAATAAGGGAAGCCTTTGATGACCTCCTCTTCCTTGCAGGGTCTGATGTCCAAGCAGGGGCCAACCACGGGTGTTTACCCACAACCCCACTGTTTCAGCAGACTGTTCTTCCATGGAAGTTGGGTGAACAATCCTTCAAGTTATTCTTTGTGTCTAATGATTCTCTCATCTGTCACACACATTCCAAATGTGTGTCTGATCAGATGTACCCAGGCTGGGGACAGACCCACTCTAATGACACTACTAATTTTTAATGTCTGTTTGCAGCTGTTTAGACAACATCCTATAGAGAAAAGGGCGTTGAATTCAGGGTCTAGGTTCAAGCCTATGGTTATACACTCAGGACTATAGGATTTAAAACTTGAAGGGGTCTTAGACGTTATCAAACTCCTCATTGTTCAGAAAAGGACACTGAGACCAAAGAGATAAAGCGACTTTCCCTATATCTTATGTTTAGACAGTACAGCTGTTATGAGGAAAGTGCTATCTAAACTTTAGACCTCTTGGTGAATATGCTCATTTATATTCATTAAATTAAGTCATAAATGAATATATTTATTTAGTAACTTTGCAATGCCAAATCCATCTTTCTAAAGAAAGACAGCACATATCAGTCTCCTTGCTCAAAAACTGTCATAATTTCCTAGCGGCCTGTAGAATGATGCTCCAATAATTAGCCTGGAAGTCTAGGGCCTGTGGCCACAGCTGGTATTCCTAGTGTTTTCTCCCACTACTCTTCTCTATACAAACTAGACCATCTAAAGAGGTATCTTCTTGCCTTGGAAGAAGACAAGATTTGGGGTCTAGTAAACAACACTAGTCTAGTCAACACGAGGGTCAGGTTCAGAGCTCTGCCCATTTACTAGCTGTGTGGTGCTGTAGAAAGAGCTCTGAACTTGGATTCAGAAGAATTTGGTTTTAGTCTTCATTTAGCCATTTACTAGCTATGTGATCCATGCAAGTCACTGTCCCTTTCTCCGTCTAAGTTTTTGTTTGTTTGTCAATAATCTGCAAAATAAAAAAGTTTAGGTGAAACGATTTTTAAGGTTACTTCCACCTCTGAATTTCTGGCTTTGGACAATTTCCTTTGTCTCTCTGGGCTTTACTTTCCTCATTTGCAAAAGGTGGCTAATAATGTCAGCTATCACTCCCTTACTGGACTACTGCAGAGGAGGAGCAAGTGAGATAATGGATGGAAAGTGTCTAAGTGCTCTGCAGATTTGAGTCATTATTATTTAGCTTCCCAATTATCTTTTATAAAAAGAGAACATTATTTTCCCATAATCATGTTGATTTTAATTATAGGCTCTTGAACTAGAATGGACCTTGAAAATCAGCAGGTCCATCGCTTTCATTTTATAGATGATGCAGTTGAGACGCCAGAGTCCTTGAGATATTGATAAGCAGGAAAACAAAGGATCATACCTGACCACGGAAGAATCCTGGTTGAGGCTAAAGATGGAAGACAGGAGTGAGTGCAATTTACAAAGTGCTTGGAGTAGAAATGTATGGTGGCTCCATTAGCACACTGAGTGGGGGGTAGATTCATGTTTGATGTATATTGAGAGAAATTCATGTAGTAAACTGCAATATAGTGGAAAGGGCACTTGACCTGAGTTCAATTGACCTGAGTTCAAATCACACCACTTCCCATGACTATTTGTGTGACCTCAGGCAAGACCTTTCACCCCTCTGAGCCTCAGTTTCCCCATCTTTAAAATGAACAAGTTGGA
The DNA here is from genome assembly GCA_028627135.1 of Pseudochirops cupreus. Lineage (NCBI taxonomy): Eukaryota > Metazoa > Chordata > Mammalia > Diprotodontia > Pseudocheiridae > Pseudochirops > Pseudochirops cupreus. The sequence continues at coordinate 2,676 of JAQQSU010013603.1, read as the reverse complement.
CTCCATGGCCTCTGAGGTTTCTTCCAGCATTAGACCTGCAGTCCTATCACTATGCACTTAGCAGTAATGTGAGATCATGAAGTTTACCTAAGCTTTAAAAAAAACCATAACTTTATTATGATCTTAATAATTATCAACAAGAGCAAAAAAGTAAAAATAGGGAATAAAATCTTACACAAAACACTTACCATGTTCTTAGTCGATAACGTTCTGCCAAACATTTGAACAAAGTAGAAACAAATGAACAGCAAACAAAACATGCAATTGTTCTGTATTCCCTTCAGAGTCTGTGTGAGGGAAAATCCTTTCCCCATTTTCTTATTTTTTATAGTTGTAATGTGATCATTCTATGGTCCTATAGATCTCGCTTACAACAAATTGTGTACATACATACATGTATGTATATACGTATATGTACATATGCATATATAAGATGTGTACATATACTAACTGTATCACATACTTTCATATTAGTATATAATAATTTAGTCAATCATTCCCCAATTTTTGGATGTATAGCTTGTTCCCTCTCAGAAATAAAACACATTTTTGTGTAGATAAATTCTTGTTTTCCCTTCTGATGATTTTTTTTTTATTGGCATAATGACCTCACATCTTCACAAAAGTTATCTTCTGATTTCTCATCATGGAATGGATGTTATCTTCAGTGTACTAAGGTTGTGCCAGTAGGACATAAACTCAGCCAGGATCTACCTTTTGAAAAAGTTCCAAGCTTAGTGCCAGAAACACACAACCCCTTTTCTCTGGGGAACAGCCCAGCAAAGTCTGGAGAGGCTCATTACCAATGAGCTACCCACTAAATTCTGTACATATGTAGACATCAGTAGATGTAGGTAGGGGGTGAGGGTGGTCCCACACCTTATATACATATTAGTAATGAATGCATATTGAAGGGAATTTCCTCAGCCTGCTAACTCTTAGCCACTTGTAAGTTGGAAGGTTAGACTGGCTCACAACATTTCTTCTATTAATTTCTAGGGGCTTGATTCACTTCATGTTATTAATTTCTTTCTGCTTATATTCTTCCCCCCTACAAATCAACTTCAAGCTGGCCAAGGAATACTATCCCAGAGTGAAACAAAGGCAATAGTGATTTCCAAGGATGGAAATGATTTCTCTGCCACTTCCATGCCTCATGCTGGAGCTGGATGTGCTTTCTACTTTTCCCATACTTCGTATTCTCCCCAATCTCTACTGGCACAAATAACATCAATCATGAAATAAGGATTAACAGTTTCTATTTTCTTTCTATAACAAAGGGATAGTGATGAGGAGGAAAAGAAAGGGAGGGAGGGCTGTTTTTGGATATATATGGTCAACACTGAGTATTCCTAGCAGCAGCATGTTACCACCCACTTCAAGTTCCTTCCTCTTTGGGGAAGAGTTGAGATAAATCTCTGGAGGAGTGAAGCAATTAATTAAGGAGATTTCTTTCCCTCAACTTGGAGTCATGGGAGATAGAAATTATCTCTTATGAGCAATGGGCTTATCTCTCCAAACATAGTCCAATCAGCACAGGAAACACCCTCATCATCAGCTTTAGTAACAACTGCATTGCCTCAGCAGAGTATTTGAAGAGGAGATAATTGTGGAACAGAACATTAGGATCCTACAGTACTCCTCCATGTGGTCCCAAGATGGAAGGCAAATGCTGATTCTGTGCTCAACTCAGCTTCTCTGTTGCTCAGTGTCTTTCTCCAAAAGATTGCTGAAAGCAATCCCAGAAGCCAAAGATCCACAGCATTACTAGTTAGTGGATTATGGGGTAGCATCATTCATTGCCATATGGTGGCTACATGACTTACAAATGTCATGTAGTTCCTGTTTCCCTCCAGTTCCATCAATATTGACTTTTTATGCTTTTTTGCTATTTTTTTTTGCCATTCTCATGGGTGTAATATGATATTTTCATATCACCTTTATTTATGTTTCTATGATTATCCAGTAGCCTGAACATTATTTCATGAGGTTCATAAGAGTCTTCATTTCACCTGTGAAAACTGTCAATCAGATCTTTGACCATAACTTCATTGAGTGTGTATATTAGTCTTTTATATATGTATCACATTAGACTTTTAACTAGTATATTTACTAGATGTACTAGTAGTACATACTTCCCCCAACATTCTTCATTTAATTTGAGAATAATTTTTTATTTTTATATATTTTTAATTTTATTTTAGTTTACATCATTCATTTCCATGAGATTTTGAGTTACAAATTTTCTCCCCATCTTTCCCCCACCCCCCACCAAAAACAGCCATCCCCTTGTATGACCCTTCCCCTAATCTAATCTCTCCTATGTCCTCACCCATCACTCCTCTAACTTTCTGATAGGGCAGGATGAACCTCCCTTCCACAGTGCCTGTGAATCTTAAGTTCCAATTGGATGTAGTTAATAATATTAGTAATAATAATTGTATATATGTATATATACATATATATTTTTAACATTTGATTATAGAGCTTTAAATTCTAGATCTTTCTCTTCTTCCCTCGTCAGCCACCCCCACTGGAAGAACAAGCCATCAAATACAAGCTGTACATGTGTAATTATGCAGAACCTCTCCATAGTGGGCACATTGTGAGAGACTGATTACATGTCCCTCCTTCCTATCTGGCCCCCCTCGCCCCATTCCACTCTCTACCCTGTCC
>JAQQSU010013602.1:0-11621 GCA_028627135.1 Pseudochirops cupreus | reverse complement strand
AAAAAAAAATAAGTATTAAAAAAGATATTTCCTTCAAAAAAAAGCACCTTAGTTTTCAGGCTACTTTTGCACTTCCCATTTTGCTGAAGGCATTGCAGCCCATTCCCCTCCCGATACTCACTTCCTGACTCAGTTTATTGTTCATTTGCAATGATTGTCCAAGATACATTAAAAATGTCTTAAGGGCTATCCATCCAAATGCATATAAAATACTAGACTATTTAACAATATTTTAAAGCTATGTCAGGTTTATATTTATGCTGTGTAAAGAAAGGAATATATTTTATAAATTTTGTGAGTCAATTGGGCATTAAGTAGAATCATATTTATTCTAGGAATCTTCTACATAATTTCATTTCTCATTTCTCACCTTGGACCAAGGCCAGATGATTTATTTACATAATGATTTCTGAAGGAATGTATTGTTGGGATCAACCAGTTTACAGGAGATTTCCTGATTGGTAGAAAATGAGTCTAGCATAGCTGAGCTGCCAAACACATTCTAACCCCAGTCCCAGAAGGACCTGTCTCATTGAATAGGTAGGTGTTCGGAATGTGATTATTGTGGTTATTAATGATGATGATGATGATGGTGGTGGTGGTGGTGGTTATGGTGGTGGTAATGGGTTCATTAATAATAAAGAGTATTTGAGAAGTGAGTAAAGAAACAGTCAAATTCAGTAGATCATTTTTATATGCCAAAGGTAAAGTACATAAGCCAACAGTCTCTCAGAAATGCTGTTAGAATTCAGACTTCATTTCTAAAATAAGCCTATTTGTTCCTTAGAAGAAAATTACTGTTTTATCTTTTGACTATTTAATGATCTTGCCCTTCGTAAAACCAATAATAGCTAAAAATATGTTTGCTAATGAGATTTCCTTCCCTGTCTCCAGGACTGGATGCAACTACCAATTTTCAGTTTGTGTATTTACATTGGAAAGTGACAGTTTTCTGCTTTAGAAAAGCAACCTATTCATAATTGAGGCCAAATTAAACTAGATAATCTACAGTCCCCAAAAAGAATGTTGAATTTGGTTTTAGAGAAAGTGGAAACCTTTTCACAGACTTATGACTAAAATTTTTCTATATAAAAAGTACAAACTTTCCAGTAATTATCATGTTACCAACAGTTGCCAATAATGTTACCAAAGGCAAAGGTAAAGAGGAAAAGATCCAGGCGCTGGAATAGTTTGAGATCTGAAATTGGAGGAGATATTTCCCCCTACTGCACTGGATGCCTGGATGAGTAACTCTGTATTCAAGAAAATATGCTCTATGTCTAGGGGAATTGATTATGACCAAAAGCAGGCAGGCATCAAGGTTCCAGCTTGCTGCTATGCTCTGCCTTGTTCAGGATTTGGTAAGGTATTGGATCAATTTTGATACTGAAGAAGAACTGCAAAATCCAGTGTAGAGGACAATGCGAGTCAAAAGCACCTTTGTCCCACAAGAAATCAGGGATTGCCACAGGATCTCTTAGTTTTGGGGTCTCCCTGTGCCTGTGAGAGATGAGGAAATGCTGAAGGTCACAACCCAGTTGCTTGCTCACAAGGAAGTCTTCCACGAGACTACTTGCTTGATGAGCAGCAGCTGATATGACTGGTTTGGATCTCCTCCATTGGTCCATTCCCCCTGTGCACAAGGAGATCTGCCTGAATCATGTTGCCCTTTGGGTATAAAAGGAGAACACCATCATAAAATAAAATGCAGCTGCTGTACGCTTCTCTCACTTCTGGTCTCTTCAGTCCCTCCTGAAAATGCAGCCTAAGGCTGGCCCTTAGGCTACTGAGTTGAATGGCCCTTACACTCCAGTGTCATAAAAGAGATTTTAATGGCATTCTCTTAAAAATTACATTTTAGAACCAATGTCTTTTTCAAATGTTTCTTTCCTAATTCCTTTTGCCCATAGAAAGATTTGTATATTTCTATTACATGACCATAACAAACATATGTATGTGGAAAGCATACTGACTTGGCCTTATATTTAATCATTGTATTTATAGTTTAAAATGATTATTTTTAATTTTTATCACTATTTATCTAAATTCAATTATAATAGAATCATTCTTCCTAGCCTTGGAAAATTTGTATGATTTTGATAAGTAGAGGCAAGAGGAATATTAATCCATACTGAGAGATAAGCATGAGGAAAAGAGCTGAGGACAAGAAGACAGAGACAGAGATAGAAACTAGTTAGGAGGGTGTAACAATACTCAATTTGAACTGAATGATTGAACAATGCTATCTGCACACTAACATCAATAGGAATTGAAAACTGAATGGGTACAAAATGAAGCACTTATCACAAAATGGCAGCTTGGCTTCACCAAGAACAGGTCATACCAAGTTAACCCAATTTTCTTTTTTAACAAGGTTACTAGGTTGTTAAATCAGGGAGGATTATAGACATGGTTTACCTAGAATTATAGCAGAAAACCCCACAACAACATAATGAATTGTCATGGTGGTCTTATAGGTCGGATGGAGAAGGGCATGGGCTAGAAAATAATATAATTTTAGAACTGGTTGTTGGATGGTTAGACCTTAAGTGTGGTTATTAATGGGTGGATATTAATTTGAATACTAATGGACCGACCCTCAGAGAGTACATTAGTATGAAGAGAGGTCTAGAGATCATGAAAGAAGCAAATTTAGGCCTGAAAAACATGGAATATAGGGGAGTTTCCCTAAGCATGAGAGTTATCTAAGAATGAGCTGTTCTGCTTTAAGAAATAATTCTTTGCTGTTCCCTTACCCCCAACTCTGACTGGTGTCATCTTAACAAACATTGGATGAGCATTTCTGAAATAATCATGAATGATATTTTTGTGCTGTCTAAAGATTTCCCAAGCACTTTACGCATATTGTCTCACTTGATTCTCACAACAGTCCTCTAGGTAAGTGCCAGAGATATTATGAGTATGATCATTTCTATTTTGTGTAGGAGGAGACTTCTCATCAGAAAGATTAAGTGAATTACCCAAGATCATACTGCTAGTAAATATTGTAGGTGGAAATTGTATCCAGGGCTTCTGGACTCCAACTGCAGCCCTTTGTCCACTCCTTTTTGCTCCATGTGTAGGATATGTGGTAAAATGACTTTTTATTTAGATATGAGTTTGTCTAGATAACTGAATTTCTTTCTAACTCTCAGCTCTTGTAATTTTGGGGTTTGAAAAAGAAGAGTCAAAGGTAACTTCTGGGTTTGTAGTCCAAGTTAATAGGGGTTCTTATATAGAATGAAGGACATTGGGAAGAACTGCTTATAAGGGAAAGATAGCATAGCAAATTTAATCTATAGCGAGACTCTGTGGTAGAGATATTCAGTGAGGAGTTGGGAATAAGAGAAATTCTGGGACTGGGATGTAAACTATCTCCAAATGTTTAAAAGCTAAAATGAATGGATTAATCAAAAAGCTTCTATTAAGTACTTAACAATTGACTAGGAACTTATAAAAGTAATAATAATTAGCTACATGGACAAATGTAGCCATCGAATATCTTGCTATAGGTGTGGCATTTAAATACCAATTGGGAATTGAAATATAAATGTACTAGAGTATGTGGCAATGAAGAATTTCAGGAGATAGAAAGAAAACATAACGGACATCACTAGGGAAATATATGGTCAGAAAAGGAGATATGTCAATTCTGTGGCAAGAATGAGAGAAAACCAAAGTGTAGCCCACATGTCCAATAAATTCCCTGGCAGTTTCAACGAATGTATTCAAAAGCCTCAACTACATTGGATGAATTTTCTCTGTCAGATTTATGGAAGTACTTTGTCATGCGTTCCACAGGATGAAATGGAGTATGCAAATGGTCACCTTTGGAAGGGGTACCACCACAAATTAGAGGAAAAGTCCAAATCCATCTTTTGGTATAGCTAATCTATGCCATGTATTATATAAAAATGCTTGTTTTCCAGTTGACTTAAAACTTTTTGCCCAATCGTCCTTTGAATTTTCAATTTCTTCTTGATTTTTTTAGTCTAACAATCTAGCTAGATCTCCTTCCTAACCAAAAGACCTCCAACTGTAGCTCTGGGAGGTTGATTTGAGGCTTCAAAAAAAAAAAAACCACCCAAAACTAAAGAGTGTCCAGAAAGTTAAATTAGAGAGAGAAGAAAAAGATGCTTTCCTCTGGGAAAGACGTCAATCTCCATGGTGGCCATGGCCCCCAGTGGAGGGCAGATATCATGTAGTGTGGATCCTATAGAAAAAATAGATTTTGTTGGCTTGTTAAAATAATTTTAGTAATTACCAGGAAATATTTTCTTTTCTTCATGTCCTTTAATGTGAGGCCTTCTTTTATTTTTCTGTGGAGACTCTTGGAGTTGCTAACTCCCCAGGATCCAAATAATAATCTTCACCACAGGATAATGATTTTGTGACTAAAAAAAAAAAAAATAACAAAAAACCCCAACCCTATTCAACTGATATTTGTGGCTTTGTTCAATGATTAGGCCACTTATAATAATTGGGTTGTAAGACAGAAGGATAGAGGTGACCAAAAGAAAAGTGGTAGTTCACTTCATCTTTTGGAAATGCATGGATAGACCATCTGAGCTTCCTCATGAACCCTGTGATTCCAGTTTATATATCTGATCCTTAATCCACTGCCCAGTACCTATTAAATGAATCTCCAACAGTGTCTTCCATTGCTGGCTACTTTTTCTCCTTTGCCAAATAAAACTTTTCTAAGGACTCAAAAGAAGTCTTTGACACTTTTATAACATGACATTTTTAGCCAATTTAAAAACGATCTGCATGTAAAATAGATAACCAATTAACTCACAGGGATTTAAGACAATAAATGTTATATGATCAAAAATTGACCTGTTATTAAAGATTCTTTAGAAGTCTGGACCATTGACCCCCACCCTCCACCCTCCCTCTCTGACTTCTCATTGTTTGAATTTGAAGCATAAATGAAATTCACATGGTTGTCCAAAATGGGTGGTGAGTTCCTACTTCATTGCTTTGCTTCTGATCCTTTGAGGTCAATATGCTTTCCTCTGAACTACTCTCCCTCCTCTGCTCTGCCTACTTACCTCCCTGTTTTCTTTAAGTCCTAACTAAAATTCCCTCTTAATTCTAGTCCTTTTCATTTTCAGTTGTTTTTTAGTCATGCCCAACTCTTCATGAACCCATTTGGGATTTTCTTGGCAAAGATACTTGAGCAGTTCACCACTTCCTACTCCAGCTCATTTTACAGATAAAGAAACCAAGGAAAACATGGTTGAATGACTTGCCCAGAGTTCCACAGCTTAGTAAGTGTCTGAGGCCAGATTTGAACACAGGAAGTCTTTCTGACTCCAAGCCTGGTACTCTATACTGTCTCACCTATCTGCCCTTCTGTTAATTATTCTATTTATGCTGTATACAGCCTTCTTTGTATACATTTGTTTGCATGTTGCCCCATCCATTAGATTGTAAGCTTCTTGAGGGCAGTGACTATATTTTATCTCTTTTTTTATTCACAGTGCTTGGTACGATGTCTGGCATAATAAATATTGATTTGTCGATTTGTTCATTGATACACTTCAAAGAAGAAAATGAAGCGAGGGCATAAATTTGTTTTTAATAGAGTTTTACTATCCATGGATTATCCTTTTGCATTTCATGGTTCCACCATAAATAAGCCACTTAGAAGATAACAAATCAGGGTCATCTTGCTAATCAGGCTGCTCATCTCCCTTCCTCATTTATTTTTATTTTGGAATTTCTAATTGAGCACTAATTGTTGTGATCATAATAAAGTAGTGATAGTAGGCACCCTCTGCCCAATGATAATGGAATTGCAACATCATATCATTATATACAAATATTATGATCAAAAATAGTACTAAAACTGCATTTCTATTGCTAGGTCAGAAATCTGCGGGATAATCATGTTGTCATTAAAAGATATTCCTGCTAATGCTTAAGTTTCCAGTTTACTAATCTGCTGAAAATCACAGATATATAAGCTTCTTTAAGTGTCTTTATCAATGTCATAGAGATTTTAGTTCACATTAATGCCATCCAATAGAAAAGTTTCCAAGTTCCTACAATGTCTAATGTGCTATGCTTATCTTTGATGAAGCAATGACCAAAATGAAAAACATCTTTGGCTCTTGAGGATCACATATTCTACTGGGCCATGTTGTTGTTGTGGTGGTGGTGGTGGTGGTGGTTGTTGTCATTGTCATTGCTTTCATTTCTGAAGAGGACCAGTTATATCATGGGCAATGTCTTGACTTATCTGTGAGTTGGATTTAAGTGAGGCAGAGCTGCACAAAGTCATCAGCCTCACTCTCACTTCCGGAGTCATCAAAGTCCAGTGGCAGGGCAAAAGTTGAGAAGACTGGCGATGGCCTAAGATGCAGTGGATGACCTTGTCATCTTTGATACATGACCAAACTCTAAGCACTCTACAGCACCTGCTTCAGCTGCCTTCATGGTCATTGGAACAAATTGTTCTTTCTGCCCATTCCACTGAGGAATATTTTCCCATGCTTGGGGTAGACATCCCTAAACTCACTGACAAGTGTGAGGTCATGTACTCTGATGAAATAATATTTTGGGAAAGGAGCTAGAACCAACCAAACAATCAATCACATCAAAAACAACAAAAAACAACAAATCTTAAGTTCAAGCAAGACATTGTAGAGTTTAATCAGTACTTGCTTCATTTAAAGAATTGGAAATTAAAAGCTACAACCAAATAAAACACACACACAAAACATGTGGCCCTCAAAGATTTTAAATTCACCTGGAGTTAGAATGTGGATAAGAATTCTGAAAGGTAGATAGAAGAAATGAGTACATTCTAAGCACGAAAGGTAGGTGGTGCAAATACACAGTTACAGGAGATAGAAAGTGGAGCCCTGAGATCATTTCTCATGCCATTTTGTCTGGATCAAGAGTGAATGAAATAAAATGATGTGAGATCAGTCTAAAAAGGAAACTTGAAATCTAGTGAAGGGAAAAGTGGCAAAAGAGGAGAGATCTTCTATGTTTAGCTAAGATAGATCTTGTCCCAAAGTCACTAGGGAGCCATTGATAGTTTTGGAGCAGGGAAGTGACATGGTCAGCCCTATTTCTTGGGAAGATGATCTTAAACCTTACAATATTATTCAATCATGCTTAAGAATGTTAAAGCATTGTTAGAGATAACCTTGTTCTATCTCCTAATTGTCCTGATGAGGAAAATGAAGTGCAAAAAAGTTAGGTGAATTGTCTAAGCCCACACAATTAGTGGTAGAATGAGAATTAGAACCCAGTCTTTCTGCCTCCTGGTTAAGGGCTCATTTTCACATCACATATGTCTATGATAATGATGCTTCAAGTGATTTATAGTTTCTAATTGCAGATGACAAGGCATCAGCCCAGGGCTTAACAGTCTGTACTTCCTTTTCAAAGCATCTTTGTCTTTTCTTTCTTCATTCTAGGGGCCTCTGCTTGCCTTCTGTTGTCCTGGCTTCAGATTGCTTTTAATGAGGGGTCTTCTATTTGTTCAAAGGGAGTTGGATTGTTCAAGTCTGGCTTCTGTCAGGGTTGCCTGCACAATGTCTTAGCCTTTTCATGGACTTCAGGGGCATGACTATTTTCTTTCAGTCAGTCCCAGATCCTCTTCCACTTTCATTGAAGGGGGGAAAGTCTTAAATTTTTAAGATGTAACACTTATAGAAATGATAAATTTCAAAAAGAAGATTTGAACTCAGGTCTGTGACTCCAGAGTAAGTGTTTTGTTTTGTTTTGTTTTCCTTTGCCTCTCTTTGAAAGAGCTTGTTCAGAAAAAGAAAGTACACAAAATGTTCATTTTACACACAGTGATGTGCAGTTATATAGGAAGTCCATGGTGTTTTGGGGAAGAGACAGAGACAGAGAAATAATAAACAGAGAGATGGTGAAACAGAGATAATGAGACAGAAACAGGGAGAGAGAGAATAAAATAGGGACAGAGTCAAAGAAATAGATGCAGAGGGTGGCAAAGACAGAGACATGCAGAAATTGCCCTAGATATATTGAGATGTAGAGATGCATATACACATTTCAGCATCTAGCTAGAGATATATTTTAGCATCTCTCTCTTCCTCTCCCTCTCCCTTTTCTTCTTCCTCTCTCTTTAAATACTCTACATTTGCAATTTCACTGGCTTACTGAACTCCTGGCAAGAAAAGTGCCATACCTAATGTAGTCTGACATCTGTTGCAATATATTGTATTAGAGAATCACCATGGAAATTGAGAATTAGTAGATCTTTTTTTCTACCCAGTTCAGGGAGTAAGCATAAATAGAAAGTCAGCAGATAAATAATAGAATTCTACATAAAGCTATTTATTGTGGGCTTACTGTGTGCCACCCATTCTGCTAAGTGACAAGGTTAAAAATATAAACACAGAAAATACGCCTGTCCTCAAGGATTTTACATTTAAATAGATCAAGGCAATAAAATGAAAATGGGGGACACATGAAGGAAAGGAGAGGGTATGACATAAAGTATGGAGGGGTGGGGGGGGGAGAGAGAGACAGAGAGAGAGACAGAGACAGAAACAGAGAGACAGAGACAGAGAAAAGAGAAGATGAAACAAAATGCATCTCTTACCTGGGGCTTCCATATGGTGATACTAGGCAGGAACACATCAATCAGTGAATCAGCTTCCATGGAGATAGAGCTCATATCACTTTTAGGACTTGGTGGGTGTTTCTGGCTTGAGGACCCACTACGTATGCACTAAGTCATGCTACCTTTCTTAGATATAGATGCAGATTTATAGTCTATTCATTAAACACACATCTATCTTTCTATCTACATAACTAAATATAAAAAACTTTATCAAAGAAATTTGATTGAAGTAATTTTTCCATTAGAATACTTCCATCCCAATCATATTTACTTTGTGTGAAAGCTCTTCAATTTCATATAATCAAAATTTTCTCTTTCATCTTTTGTTATTACTATGTGCATATGTCACTGATTTGTGGATATATTTTCCAGCCTGCAACTTTGCTAAAGGTATTAATTTTATCAATCATTGTTTTTTGCTGATGCTCTAGGTTTTCTAAATCTTGTCATAAAAAGATGGAGATAGAGTTTTCTCATCTTATTCAGTCTTTAGCTTATTAATTTCTTTCTCTTCTGCTATTGCAGGCATTTCTGAAACTATTTAAAAATGATGGGGGCAATAGGTACCATAGGTACCCTTGCTTTAATCTTGTAACTATTGGTAAAATTTTAGTATGTAACTTTTGCATATAATGCTTGCTTTCAGTTTCAGGTATACTCTTTTTATAATTTAAAAAAATGCTTTGAAGCTTATCTTTGGTAGAACTTTTAGTATAAATGTGTGTTGAAGTGTTTTTAGTGATCACAAAATACTATCTATCACAAAAAAAAAATTAACAGGAATATTTTCCCATAGATAATACAGAACTACTGTTCTTGCAACCCTGCAATTTCAGAAGCATCATCAATTCAGATGAACTAAAAAGTAATTAAAAATAACACTGTGAGTTTAAATGGAATACACCATATCAAGCAGAAATAATCAGTAGGATTCTGCAAAGAAATAGGCTCCCTATAAGGGGAAAAACATCTTAAGAATTTTTGTCATCAGAAAAGGGTTGAATTGCCACAAGAGGTAATTTTCCTCTCCCCATCCTTAAGTCTTTGGACAAAAGCAGGGATGAATTAATTCAAAAGCATTTATTAAATACTTGCTATGTGCTAAGCCTTGTGCTAGGATTCAGGAACACAACTCTAAAAGCAGACAGTCCTTGCCCTCAAGGATCTTGTATTCTAAAGAAATAAACCTACACACAGAGGAGGTTATCCCAGAAGGAACAATTCGGTTAGGAAATTTATAAAGATCATGAGTGGGATTATACAGAATTAGATCAGCACATTTCATCCAGGAATACTTGGCTGAGCTGATTTGCTCAAATTTCTAGATTTCAAAGTGGTGAGGGGAGGGGGCTGATGAGAAGTCTATGAAAGGAGGTGGTTAGAGATGAGGGAAGCCCAGATTTATTAGCTACATTGTGAACATGATTTTTTTTCTAGGTAGAAATTGGACTAGTTGTCCCCCAAGATTCCTTCCAATTCTTTTATTTATTTATTTTTTTGTGACTTACAGGATTTTCATGGAAGTAATGACCTAAAAATATCATTGTGGCTATCCATGAATAGAAAAGGAAATGATTCAGTTATTTGGTGATGCTTGGGGGGGGGGGGATGTGGGTGGGAAGTACTGAAGTACAGCAAGAGTACTGCCCTAATACCTATGAAATTTTAAACAGACTAGAGAAAAGATTTGAATCTTTGCCACGATTTTTTAAATGAAAAGTTTATGGATAGATATGGATATATAAATAAGAATGGTACATGAATGAATGAAATTATTAAAACATTTTCAAGACAATTTCAGAGAAACAGAAACAGACAGAGACTTAGAAACCCATAGAGACAGAAATAGAGAGTAATAGAGATTCAGAGAGGCATACAGATATGACTTCAGATTAAGCATAATCTGATTTCAAGTGTTACCTCTGACACTACTGCCTCTGGATAAATCACTTAATGAGTCAATGACCCTTTGAAAAAACGTAAATTGCAAAACAGCTGCCAATTTAGTTTAATGAAGGGACTTTCCTCATTATGAGCTTTCTATACAAAAGCATTCACTGGTTTATTTTCTATAAAGGGACACAGATAAATGACATTGCTTTGCCATCTGTGTCTATCTCTGTTTTCTATCATTCACTAATTACACTTTAATTTGGCAAAAGAAGTAGACTGATGATCAAAAGATCACCTGTTCTTCCTTATCCAGGGTTTTGAACCAACAGGCTACAACTTTCTCCACCTCTTTACTTCACAGGGGCTTGATTCTAAACTAAGTCCATTTCCCATCAACTGCTGGTGCTTCTTTTCCTCCTCCTTATTTTCATGAATGTTCTCAACATGCAGGGGGATTTTAGAACATGAGCGAAATATGTGAGTCAATCTTAATTTGTTGTGTGTGTCCTCTCCTGGCTCTGAATTTGTGTGCTCGATAATCATAGAACCTAAAGAAAATGAGGCAATTTAACTGATAATCTCCCTTTTTGGGGAAGGTATAGGCAATGTATTGTCTGAAAACCATATTGATTTCTTTTTTGACAAAAAATACCCAAATATTTACCTAATTCTTATGATCAAAGGTTAAATGAATATTCAGGGATTTTTTTTCCAAGACAAACCTTAGAGTTTTACTCACTGAAACACTACCAGATATTTGGTGGCTGTCCTTTGTTCTTGAAAGAAGACCAAAAGAACATCACCATGTTAGCATCAGGTTACAGTGTGTCCAGCTGTGGCTAATCAGATCAATATGAGCTTGGAATGCTCAAGCACAGGTTAGGCATAAATAGTCCATATCCTTCTGTGTGCAGGGCTGTAACTACAGCTCTCAATATATCAGTGTTATGGGAATCTGAAGATCTTCCCTGCCCCTAGGCCCTCTGCTAAAGTGGCTACGTGACTCTGAGGACTCTTGGATATTTGAAAGTATACTCTGTTCCCTAATAGGCTGAATGTGGCGCCAGGCTTGTTTTCCAGGAATGCCCGTGCCTTGTAGCTTTGTGATTGGGCA
>JAQQSU010013601.1:0-11621 GCA_028627135.1 Pseudochirops cupreus | reverse complement strand
ATAGGTTAGAGCATATGGGGTAGACTGAATGAGATGAAATTTAATAGGAATAAATGTAATGATGTCGTATATGCCCAAGATTGTGGAGCATCACAATTTATTTTTCAAAAAGATCTGAGGGAAGAACGTTCAGTAACACTACAAACTCAATGAATCAACCATATAAGAGTGCTAAGACAATGTTGGGCTGAATTAAGACAATAGTTTGGAAGCATATGAAGGTGATGATACCCCTGTTCTCTTCTCCAGTCTGACTACAACGCTAGTACAGAGACAAAATGGAGTGGGAAGGGTATTGAAGGAGAGCATGAAAGGGAAGGGAACTAAGATGGTTTTAAAGGTAGCCATCCTAGGTATGCTAGGGTGCTTGCTGCTACAATGATTTAACAGCAAAAGAGTAGTCAGGATTCCTAAAATATCCATGTTTGATATCCTTGGCTGATGGTACATCCTCTAAGAGTGGCCTATCTTAAATGATTTAAATAATAAAAACAGAAAACCACAAACATTCCCTCATCTTCTTTTTCTCTCTTCTCCCTCCTCAAAGACTTCTGGTTTAAATCTGAATTTGACTTTTTTTCTGCTTACTTACTATTCAGTTTTGAGTTTTCTGCTAATTAATTTTTTTCCCTGTTTGTTTATCCCTGGAACCTAGCAAAGTAATGACCTTACACATAGTTGGCGCTTAATAAATGTTTCTTGCTTTTCAATATTCATTCATTTCAATCCGTTTGTACGTTGTATTCCTTCTTGCACTTTATTATAAATAGAAACTAGATCCCCTTCAAAGTCTCATGTCTGTATAACACTATGTCCTTACTCTCTTGTTGTTCCCATTCTGTTTCACTGACTCTGACCTGCCCAATCCCCATCTCCTATCTGTGGTTCACCCTGGCTGGGCTTCTTTATTAGTTTTTAGGTAGTTTCAGCTTTGCTGGGGTTATTTTAAATCCTTGGGGAAACTTAAAGATAATTTCCATCAAATCTTCAACTATCAGGCTCATTAAACAGGAGAATGAAATTATTTCTGTATGCTGGAAATAGAGCATGTCTTGAGGACTACTGCCCCATTTGCTCAATAGAAGCAGGTTTTACACTAACACTCAGCTGTTCTCCCAGCCTTTATGCTCAAGCTCTGCTTCTCCTTCACTTAGTAATTGCAGACTGGTATGTCATTTCAATTTCTTCCTCTCTGAATTCTAGCTGAGCTGAATTACACTGACAATTCTTGTTTTCCAGATTTCTAACTATTTATCATTCTTTAGCATTACTTGCATTTGCCCATTAAAATAATGCATTCTTTCTAACCTCCAATCTGAGACTTGAGGCTTCAGACTCATTTTTATCTTTTTCTGAATCAACAACTTTCAGCAAAAGTTTAGATCAATAGTACAATTTAAGACTGGGGCAGATGGTTGTACCATCACGTTACTGGAGTTTCTACTACTTGAAACATGATACAGCTTGATTCGTCTGCCACTACAACTATCTACTACTTGATCCATGAGCATAACATCTCAGAGCAGATTAAAAACAAAACCAAAACCTTGAAAATGAGACATAACATTAAATGTAAGCTTTGAAATGTCTGACCCATATGTGGGCATATGTGTGTGTGCGTGTTAATTTTTACCCTTTTCAATAATTATTGTACTTTTGTGCATTTCATATTGTGTTTATTTTTTTTAAACATTTCTTAAACCTGTTAATGAAATAATTTTGCTGAGCTTTTCATGGGCAAATAATAAATGTTAACAGATTTTTGCAACAGAAATTCTTCATTACTAAGCAACAAACCACCACAAACTTTTGTTAAGCATCATTTCATGCCAAGCATTGTACTAGGAACTTGGTAAACACATACAAAGAAGGAAGCAATCTCTACTTACGGTCAGCTTGCTTTCAAGTGAGATAGAGAAGGACATATAAAAATATATTCCGTATAAATGTAAAATTAATAAATAGAAAAGATATATGATATAGGATTATAATATGATACATAACAATAAAGATATGTAAAGTAGTTAAACACAAAATAAATTGGAGAAGAGGGCACAAAATTGGGGAGCCTAGGAAAAGTTTCTTCCAGAAGCTAGAACTGCATTTTAAAGGAAGAAAGGGATTCTGTGAGGAAAAGGTAAGGAGGGAATGCATTACAGGAGTGGGAGAAAGCCACTATCAAGGCATGGAGAAAAGTATGGAGTATCATTTATGAGTAACAGAGAAGGCAAGTTTATTCGTAACACAGAGTGTATTTAAGAAGGGAAGTAAGGTCCAATGTGATTAGAGAGATAGGTTGGGCCCAAGACTTGAAATGCAAAATAGATAAGTTTATGTTTGATCCTATATGAACAAGGAAGCCATCAGAACTGGTTGAATAGAGAAATCACACAGTCAGATATTTACTTAAAGAAAATCATTTTGGCAATAGCAGACAGTGGGAACTGGAGTGAGAAAATATTTGAAAAGGCATACCAATTAGGAGGCTGTTTTCATCATCTTGCCGAGAGGAGATGATAGCCTACCAAGTCAACATTTTTGTGAGTGAAGAGAAGGTGTTGGGTAGAAAGGTTGTCATAAAAATAGAAATGGTAACATTTGGATATAGATTGGGTATGTGGGGTGAGGAGTCCAAGACAATGAGTACAATGCAGAAGAAGGAGGAAGGGGCATTGAGGTCTGGAAATGAAAAAATGTTTAGTGGCAAAAGTAATAATCTTAATTTTAGACATGTTAATCTTAAGATCATTTAATATGATGGTGCCACAATTTAAATCACAGAAAACCTAGCAGTGGAAACATTAAAGAACCACAGGTCTTGGAACACTATATATTGAAGAGTAAAAGAACTGGGACTCTGGTTGAAAATATCATACCCAGCAAAGTTAAGCATAATCCTGAATGAGAAAAAAAATGAAGGTTTGATCAACTGTCCGACTTTCAAGACATTGTTAAAAAATTAGCCTGAACTTAATAGAAGATTTGACATATAAGCACTGAGAGAAATATAAGGTACACACCAAAGACTGATTTTAAGGACTTCCATAAGAACAGATTGTTTACTTTTTAGATATGTAAAATGTAAAACATATGTCTAAGATTCTTATGAATAATTTGGCACCTCATAAGAAATATTGGGGTAAATCTGAGTATGATATGACTTTAAAAAGTAGAACCACTTAGGAACAGATAAAAAGAGTAATTATTTTATACAAATGAGGTGCCAGAGGATGAAAAGACACAGAGGAATTAGATGGGGACGGAGGGCTGGTAGTTCTGGTAACCTACTTTCATTGGAAATGGATTTAAGAGGGAATAATACATATATGTTTAGAAAAGGATAAAAGTTTTCTAAATTCAGAAGAAATAAAATGATAAGAGAATGGTGGGGAGCAGACAAGGTAGGGATCTTTAAAGGGGAGGGGGAGGGAATAGGTAAAAGGGGGTATAGAAGGGTATTTAGATTTATGGGAATGGGAGGATAGGTGAGGGATTCTTGGAGGGGGGTGGGTAAGTAATAGGATGGCAAGATAGGGGTAGAAGTAAAGTAGAGGAGGCAGGAGAGATAGGAAATGAGATATGCATAAACATAAAACCAAAGAGCAGGAGTAGAATTTATTTGGGAAAATATATGTTTATGTATGTATTATATATGTATGTATGTATATATCTATAGCTATAGAGAAACATTTCCACACTTAAGTGTAGCCTTCTGGGGGGTGAGGAAAAGAAAGTAAAAAAGTGCACAGCAGAGAAGAAAAGAAAGCTTGCAAGGAAGCAAAGAAAAGATGGATAATGCACAACAGAATGTGTATTATTTATACAGCCTTCCTTGAAATGAAAATTTATTGGTAAATATTTTGAATCTTCTCTTATGTTTTCTGATGCACATGACACACTTTTTTCCCTTTCTTACTTTGTATTTCAGTTTCAATATTTAAGTTTATGACATATTTTTGTTTCTTTTCTCTGTTCTGTATTTGTGTTCTGGTGTTTGAGCCTAAAATAAAAAATAAAATAAACTGAGCCAACACATCGTTAGCAACAGTGAAGCAGGAAAGGAGTGGGAAGCTTTCAGAAATTGGGTAGATAGCACTGTATTTACTCATTTGGGCCAGAACACTCACAAACACTAGGATTAGTTCCAGGAAAATGGTAGGGAAATTCAGAAGTTACAAATGAAATGAGAACTCCACAAGGTTCACCAATAGCATCGTTCATACATCTCTAAGAAGGTAGAATTTAACTCCATCAAAAATAAAGTGCAAACAAAGGTTAAAGAAAGGTAGGCTTCTTGGTTCAGTAAGAAGGAAGATGAGATTCAGTTCTACACTGATAGTAATCATCTAAAGCACTTTTGTGATGCCCTGAAGGCTATTTATGAATTAAAGACCTATGGTGCATCTCAACTACTCCGCACTGATGAGCCACATTGGTTAGTAATAAGGGCGTGATCTTTGACAGATGGGCGGACACTTCTAGGATGTTCTCAGCAGATTATCATCAACCAATGCTGAAGTCATTGACGATATATCTCAGGTTGAAGTCAATCCCTCTCCAGTCAAACTTCCAATTGAAGAAGAGGTTGTGAATGCCTTTAGGCTTCCTGTGGCAAAGGACCTGGTGTTGGTTCTATTTCACCTGAGATTTACAAGGTAGGGGCCTACTGCTCGTACAAAAACTGGCTGAAATATTCCATGTTGTAAGGCAAAAGGGAGATCGTCCCCCAGGAGCTCAAGATGCCTTTATTGTCCGTCTCTTTAAAGGAAAAGGAAATAGATTTCCTGTGACAGCCACAGTGTGAGTCTCTCTCTTCATCACAGCTGGCAAGATTCTTGCCAGAGTCCTCCTTAATAGGTTGACCTTTCACCTGGAAAATGGTTTCAAAAAGTGCCAAGGAATGGTTGATAGTATTCACTGCCAAGAACTCCAGGAGACATGCCAGGAGCAGAACAGTTGTATGTGCACGTTGTTCATCGAATGAGGGGGAAACAGAAGTTCATAAAATCCGACCTATGTCAAGAAGGGAATGAGGTCCATTTTCATGTCGTATCTCTTCTTCGGAGCCAAGCTTGCTCAGGGCAATGACGCATTGTTCAGCTTTTACTGTTGTTGTCATTATTCCATTCATATTGGTATAATAATTGTGCGTATTCTCTTCCTGGTTTTGTTTACGTTACCTTCTACCAGTCTATGCTTTTCTATTAATCATGTGTATCATTTCTTACAGCACAGTAATATTTCATTATATTCATTTGCCATAATTTTGCCATAACTTATGAAGCCATTTCCCCAACCAGTAGACCTATATTTTATTCCTATTTTTATCAAATTTTTTGTAACAAAAATGCTGCTATCAATTTTTGCGTGTGTCTAGGGTACCTTTCTATCTTTTGTCTTCATGTATGTTATCTTCTGAGAGACAAGTTCTCTGGGTGAAAGGACATGGATAGA
Organism: Pseudochirops cupreus; assembly: GCA_028627135.1. Taxonomy (NCBI): domain Eukaryota; kingdom Metazoa; phylum Chordata; class Mammalia; order Diprotodontia; family Pseudocheiridae; genus Pseudochirops; species Pseudochirops cupreus. Next base: position 6,167 of record JAQQSU010013601.1, on the reverse strand, counting down.
GTAGTCACTTTCTTAGCATGAACACAAATGACTTTCAGGAATTGTGGGACCAATTTACAACTACATCAACTGTCTTACTGTGCCTTTTTCCTGTAATAGTTGCAAGAGTGACTACTCTCATTTTTTCGGTCATCTTTACCAGCTTTCTATGAGTAACATGAATTGTTTTACATTTCTTACTCTTGGTAGTTTATAGTTATGGTTCTTTTAAGTTATTAGTGTTAATATTAATCTAAAGAAGAGAGATAAAATTAGAGGAGACAGTGTGATTCAGTGGAAAGAATTCTGAATTTGGAGAGGGAGCACCTGAATTAATATCCCATTTTTATTACTTATTACTGTGAGGAGCCCTTTGGCAACTCACTTAAAGTCTTTGAAACTCTGTTTTATCATATGCATAATGAGGTGATTGGGCAGTAGGACCTGGAAGGTCCCTTCCAATAATAAATCTCTTATCTTAATATCTTATTTATTACAATATGGGCAGTGGGAAGAAGAAATATAGGTGGATTTGGAATATCATAGGTTATTTTTTCAGAAATTTTCTCTGAAGTTGGAAATTAAAGCATATGAAAAGTGCTAAATTCTAACTATTTTAATCATAATTGATCATGATTGCCAAATTTTGGCATCATATGACCAAAAACATGTGTACACAGTTTCTTTGTAATTTACAATCTTAGAGAATTGATTAGAACACTGAAAAGATAAAATAGCAAATATGCATTTTTAAATTTCAAAATTAGTACGTTTTTATTATAATGATGAGTTTATAAAGAAAAAAAGTTGGGCAATTCTTTCAGTGAATATATTTCAATTTTGATTCCCACGTTTTGTCCAGAAATAATGCACATATAAATAAGGATAAGTACATAGCTTGAAGTATTTGTATACTCCTTTTCATAATATTCTGTGAAATATAAGATTCAATGAAAGATTCAGGATTATAAATTCCTAGGAAAGGAAGGAAGGCACAGGTTAAAGTAGAGACTGAAATTATTGCTGAGAACACATGGTACATCCACTAGTATCACTCAAAGCTTCATTTTAAATAACAGATATCATTCGAATCAACAAAGGTAGATATGCCATATAAAATGCCACAGGGCCTTACTTGCCTATCTTGCTCATTTCTAGACAGCCTGAATCCACCAAAAGGGGTCTGAGGAGAAGTTACCATATAGCAGTTTACTTAGGAAAGATAAGAGTATTTTATACTTGAATTCCATTTAATTCAATTAGTGCCTACTGTGTATGAGGTCTATTTGATTTTATTTTTTGGAAGGGAAGAGAGGAAAGGAAAGGGAATCTTTATCCTATTGCTACTTCTTTATTATTAAGGGAATATTTAGTAAGGTTTCACTCTATGCCAAGTAGTGTGTGCTAAGACTTTTTCAAATGTGATCTTATTTGACTTTTGTATCAGATCTGATTTCATTGGGATAGGGAATGCCAAGTGAAAAGCTTTGCTCTGTTGAAGCAAAGTTTTTATGTAATTTGTAGTTCTAAATTTCCCAGGACTTTAAATGATTGACTGTCTGGTCCAAAGCCATGGCCAGTAAGTGCCAGAGGCAGGCCTTGAACCCAAGTCTTCTAGACTTTGTGCCCGGTTTTCGATCTACTAGGACAAACTACCTTTCTCTGAGTTTCATGATAGGTAATAAACGCAATTTTCCAGTTTTAAATGAAAGGTGAAAGCATTTAAATTGTTAAGCCATTAACTCTAATGTTAATGTTTATGTTAATGACATTGCTTATCTTATCAATGTGGGTCCTCCCTCTGTCATTGGGGTCCACATTCCATCTATTTGTTTCACAGTCTGAATGATTCTCAAGAAGCCAAAAGACCTTATATTTTTATAATATTTCTAAAAGATAGAGAATTTTTTAAAACTTATAAGCTATATTGTGAATATTTAAGTAATATTTACTCTGTTCTTAGTGTAATGAGTACATAGGGTGGTGACACACACCTTATTATCTGGTATTTATCCACACTGGTTTGTGGATACGTACTCACTGGACTAAATCGTTCACTCCAACCTACTTCATTTTCTGTGCTATTTTACCCACTTTAATCTACTCTGTCAACAAAGGGTCTTGTTTCCTACCTAAATTGATTGCCACAATGTGGTTACATTGAAATTCTGTCAAAGTTGTAAGGCTAACCATGTTCTGTGGGCTATACACTTCCTATATTTGCCACATTAGCTTCTGAGACCCCAGTGATACATCTTCATTTATACAAGCCAGTCATTCATGATGATGACTCCATTAAGTCTTAAATATACCCATTTACTTAATAATAAGGCAAAAGCAATAAACAGTCTCTCAGGTACTGAGATATTAAAGCAAATACATAAACAATAAAACACATCCATCCATGTATCCATCACCATCATCATAGTACTTCATGTAGCACTTACTGTTGTAAGTACCAGGTATGATATTAAGTACTTCACAATTATTGTCTCATTTGATCAATTATCCTCTCATCAACCCAGGGAAGTGGGTATTATTATTCTGCTGATTGTATGGATGTGGAAGCTGAGGCAGATAAAGGTCTAGTGACTTGTCCAGGGTCATAAAATTAGTAACTGTATGAGGCCAAATTTGAACTCAGGTCTTCTTGACTTAAGGGCCATCTCTCTATCTACTACATGATCTAGGTCATAATTTTCCATCAAACCACTCAGTATCAATCAGGCAGAGTGGGCATGCACTTAACAAAAATCTGTCAAGACAGTACATGAGTTGGGAAACACCCATGTTCTTTAGGGAACTCATAATTCTAGAGCCATGGACTTTGGTGTCCTTTTTCTGTCTCAGGATTGATTCATAAAAGTTCTTGAATGTAACTACTATTTTTAATTTTGGAATTTATCATAGCACGTAGAATATAGTAAGTGCTTAATAGTCATTGCTTTGTCTTGCCTTGAAATTATTAGTTTGTGCGCTAACTTACTACCATGGCATGAAAATACCAAAATAGTTACTCTGTTCAGAAAAGCATAAATCACAGTGTACATGACATCCTCAGGCTTCAATACTGTCATCTTACCTGATAGGCATAGATGTCCTTTTATCATGGACTCTATTGTTTTTTGTGTTTGTTCTCATTAATAGGCATGGAGAGGGGAGGAAAGTGTTCCTTCTTTTACATACACACAGCATTTTGTAGTCAAGTTAATGTAGGCACATAAGAAGTTCAGAAATATTCACTTGTAGGAAATATAGAGGTGTTAAAAATTAATAACATATTCATGAGGTTTTCTCTTAAGGATCCTCTTCTAGATACAAGAAACATATACCAACCTTTGCCAGAACAATGATAGAAAGGGAAAGTGACAAGTGTTGGAGGGGATGTGGTAAAATTGGCACCTTAATTCATTGTTGGTAGATCTATGAGCTGAACCAACCATTTTGGAGAGTGATCTGGAATTATGCCCAAAGAGTTATTAAACTTCCTGTACCCTTTGACCCAGAAAAACCACTATTAGGTCTCTTTCCCAACATGATTAGGAAAAAAAAAAAGAACCTATATGATCTAAAATATTTATAGCAGCTGTCTTTGTAGTGACAAAGAACTGGAAATTGTGGAGGTGCCCATCAATTAGGGAATGGTTAAATAAATTGTGGTATATGTTTGTGATGGAATATTACTCTACTATAAGAAATGATGAGCTTGATGATTTTAGGGGAAAAAACATGGAAAGACTTGTATGAGATAATGAAGAGTCGAATGAGTAGAACCAAGAGAATATTGCATATAGTAATAGCAATATTATTTTAAGAACAACTTTGAGCTGCCAAGTCATCCTGACTATTATAAATATCTAAATTAGCTGCAAAAGAAGTTGTTTGAATCCAGAGAAAGAACTGACCACACACACGTGCACTCACATGTGTGTGCACACACACATGCACGCACACACACTTAAAAACATACACATTCTACTTTGTTAGAATAGAAAATTTATAAATTTTAAGCCATTAACTCTAATGTTAATGTTATGTTAATGATACTGCTTTTTTTTTTTTTATCAATGTGGGTCCTCCCTCTATTAGTGGGGTCCACATTCCATCTATTTGTTTCACAGTCTGTATGATTCTCAAGAAGCCCAAAGATCTTATATTTGTATTATGTTTCTAAAGGACAGAGAATCTTCTACAACTTGTAAACTATATTGTGAATATTTAAACAATATTTCCTGGATTTTTTCCTGTAAATTATTGCTTTATTTCCTAAGTTAAGAATAGAAAAAAGCATATAAAATAAGAAAGAAATAAATCAGAGAAATAGTAAGTGAGAGATTCAGGATTTGAACTCAAAATTCTTTTATAGAAGAGCAAAGCTAGATGGCACAGGAGATAGGGTGCCAGATGTGGAGTCAAAAACACTCATCTTCCTGAGTTCAAATTCAGCCTCATACACTTACTAGCTGTGTGGCCAAGGGCAAGTCACTTAGTCCTGTTTGCCTTAACTTCTCATTTGCAAAATGATACGGAGAAGGAAATGGCAAATTATCCCCAGTATCTTTGTCAAGCAAACCTCAAGTGGGGGCCATGAAGAGTTGAATATGACTGAACACACACACTTGGACATAAAATCCTTCATTTTCCCCCCTGTAACACAAGGAAACATGGAGATTCTAATAAGAAGATAAAAGTAGAGATGATTTTAAATGCTAGGAAATCTGTACAGATGTAACTGATAGAAAATTCTTAAGGATAGAAAAATCTTTTGGTTCTAGTAATTCCTTAGGACAGAGTTTCTCAAACTGGGAGTTGGGGCACTCACTAAGAAGGAAGTCAATTTGGACTGCTTATGTCAGTGCAATTATTACAATTTTTTATTCCATTTAAATATATTGGAGAGTGTGGAGAGGAGAAAGTATCAAGAGAATAGTCATGGATGAAGAAAGAGCTACTAGGTGAATGATCCCATGTTCTAGCCTAAAGCAAGACCAAAAATGAGTACAAGGCAGGGACTTCGAAATGGTGGTGTGATCTCAAAGGAAAGCTCTGACATAGCAGCTAATCTGAAAACAGGCAAATCCCATAAGAAATAAAACAAAGATGTTAATCACATAAGTTTGCCACATCACACTGAAGCACTGACATAGGAAAATTACTGAATTTAGAGTCAGGGGACTTCAGTTGAAACCCTGGCTTTGTCCCTCACTCTGTGACTTGAGGAGACTCATTTCTCTGAAACTCAAGTTTCTTATCTATCAAGTTTAAGGGGTTGTATTAATTGAACCACGAGGTGTCCTTAAGCTCTAAATCACATGGCCCTAAATATAACCAAGAAAATCAAATTCGGTTCTTACCTTTTTTATGCATACTGGTTGTGTGACCCTATGCAAGTCACTAAACTCTCAGTACCCCAGGCATCTCCGTACCTCTAAGAGAACTCTCTACGTGGCAGAGAAGGTACTAATCTGCACTGGTGGTTACCTATTATTATAATTTTGTTGTATAATGCAAGATGATTTGTTATACTACTACTCCTATTTATATATTTTATAATCACATGACTACCTATAAAGGTTACCTATTAATATAGTATTTATAAATTATATGTAATGTTATATAGAAGATTATTATTTACATATTATAATGTTATTTATAATATTCAAATCTTTGTTGTGGTTGTAGTAGTAGCATTAGTAGCAGGAGGAGTAGGGGGAGAAGGAAAAAGAGGAGTAATTGTAGTAGTAATAGTAGTGGTGGTAGTAGTAATAGCAGTAGTAGTAGTAGTAGTAATAGCAGTAGTAGTAGTAGTAGTAATAGTAGTGGTGGTAGTAATAGTAGTAGTAGTAATAGTGGTGGTGGTGGTAGTAGTAGTAGTAGTAGTAGCAGTAGTAGTAGTAGTAGTAATAGTAGTGGTGGTAGTAATAGTAGTAGTAGTAGTAGTAGCAGTAGTAGCAGTAGTAGCAGTAGTAGTAGTGGCAGCAGCAGTAGTAGTAGTAGTAGTAGTAGCGGTAGTAGTAGTAGTAGTAATAGTAGTGGTGGTAGTAATAGTAGTAGTAGCAGTAGTAGTAGTAGTAGTAATAGTAGTGGTGGTAGTAATAGTAGTAGTAGCAGTAGTAGTAGTAGTAGTAGCAGTAGTAGCAGTAGTAGTAGTAGTAGCAGTAGTAGTAGTAGCAGCAGCAGTAGTAGTA
>JAQQSU010013600.1:0-11621 GCA_028627135.1 Pseudochirops cupreus | reverse complement strand
GGGCGGGGGAAGGACGGGGAGAAAAGATGTAACTCAAAAAAATTTAATAAAGAATCTCATATTAAAAAAAAAAAAGAAAAAGAGAGTAGAGTCTTAGTGGACTCCAGCATGAATTAGTATGATAAAGCAACTTGAAAAGCTAGTACAAACTTAGGCTACATTAAGATATGCATAGTGTCCAGGAATAAAGAAGTGATTATTTTGTGATACTCGCTCCCAATTAGGCCACATCTTGCATATTATGTTCAATTTTAAGCACAGAATTTTAAAAAGGACCTTGATAAAAATACATATACTAACGAACTGTTGGTGGAACTATAAACTGATCCAACTATTTTGGAAAACAATTTGGAATTATGCCCAAAGGGTTATAAAACTGTGCATACCGTTTGATCCAGCAATACCAATACTAGGTCTGTATCCCAAAGAGACTGAAGAAAAAGAAAAAGGATCTATATGTACAAAAATATTTATAGCAGCTCTTTTTGTGGTAGGAAAGAATTAGAAATCAAAGGGATGCTCATCAACTGGAGAATGGTTGATCAAGTTCTAGCATATGATTGTGATAGAGTTCTATAGTGCTATAAGAAATGACAAGGGAGAAGGGGTTCTGAAAAACATAGCAAGACCCTTATGAAATGAAGTGAAAAGAACCAAGATGTCATTGTACACAGTGACAGTAATGTTATAATGATGGCCAACTGTGAAAGACTTGGCTTTTCAGATCAATACAACGATCCAGGACAGTTCTAAAGGACTTATAATGGAAAAAATGCTATCCAAACGAAGAACTGATGAACTCTGGCTGTAAACTGAAGTATAATTTTCTCACTTTATTTTGTCTGCTTTAAAAAAATATGGCTAAAATGGAAATATGATTTGCATGATTTTGCATATATAATTGCTATCATACCACTTGCCTTTTCAGTAGACATGGAAGGGGGTAAGAGGGAGGGAGAGAATTTTAAACTCAAAATGTAAAAACAAAAAAAGTTAAAATAAATAAAGAGTAATTTTGGAGGGGAAGGAAGGAAGGGAAAGAAAGAAAGAAAGGAAGAAAGAAAGAAAGAAAGAAAGAAAGAAAGAAAGAAAGAAAGAAAGAAAGAAAGAAAGAAAGAAAGAAAGAAAGAAAGAAAGAAAGAAAGAAAGAAAGAAAAACTCCAAAGGAAGACAAACTAAATAGAAAAGAATCTTGAAATCAAGTCATTTGTGTAACACTTGAATGAGCTGAGAGAAGACAAGATTTGGGAAAAGAAGTCAGAACTTGAATGATATCTTCAAGTATTTAAGGATTGGTCATGTGGAAGAGAGGTTAGCCCCCTTCTGCTTGTCCAGTACTGGAAGCAAATGGTGGAAGTAGAAGACAAATTTAGGCTTAATAAAAATAAAACAAAACAAAATTTCCCAACTCTTAGAGCAATCAGAAGAAAGGGAGCTTCCTGTCACTGGAGGTCTACAATCAGTAGATCAAGAGCCACTTATATTTTGTGAAAGGGATCCTTTTTATTTTTTTTTTTCAGATATGGGTTATACTCAATCACTTTGAGTACCTTTCCAGTTCTGAAATTCTGGGATTTTTCAGTCCTTCCATATATTATTATAAAAAAGCATCCATTGTCAAACAATTTTTGCATAGGCTATTTCCTCTTCAAATTTAGCTCATCTTCTTATAGGAATGTTGCATTAAACTAAGTCTGGAGCTGGAAATATTCTTTCATCCATGGCCCTGCCTGGAGGCATAAGTCTGACTAAACCATAATAAACAGATAATTTTAAATATCACCAAAAAAGCTTGATTTTCAATTTAAAAACTTAACCTCAGATGCATAAATTCAGATTAGTTTGTTAGGGGATGGGGAAAAGAGATACAGGTTTTCTTAACCTTGAAAAGAATTTTGTGAAACCCAAAACTTTCAAGTCAAGATCTACAGTATTTAAAGAAACAACAAAAAACTCAAATTGTACTAAGTTATTTCCTATCAACTTGGAATTCAAATTCTTCATGATATGACAAATAATGTTACTGTTTAAGTCCTAATATTATCCATAAAAGAAAATAAAAATAAAGTAATAGGGGAAAATGCCACCTAGACAATGAAATCCAGACACATGGAATAAATCTACTGCTCTTCCCCCAAACTTCTGTTTCTATGTCCTCATATTCCCCATAGATAGCAGAAAAGAGAACAGTAAAAAAAATGAAGGAGCGTGTTGCTATATAACTTAAGTCACTTTTAAACTTTGAAGGAAGATTTAACCAACTTTATTTTAAATATATTGAATGTATTATTTATGAATTAGAATCCCCTTCGTGTTTTGCTATTGAGATCCTACATAAATTTGCATGACACCATGGAGGACATTAAGCTTTAAATCTATAGTATGCATAGAAGGTGTCGAACCTCCCTTCACCAGAAACTCTTTGATTTAGTTGTGCAGGGAATTATTTGGCCCAGGACTGCATAAAGAAAGTATTTTCTAATGCACCAACTACATCAATGTAGTGCCTACATTTTCCATGATAATTTAATACTGTGGTTATAAAGTCTGTCTTTTGCTAGAAACCTATTTGTCTTGAACTGTATCACTTTCTGATAACTCTATTTGCTTACGGGGGTAAGCGGCTCTTAAATCTCATCACATTGCCCCACATCAGTAATTCCAATAGAGAGAAACTCATTTTCACTTCTTCACAGATCCAGGAATATTTTCCATATTTTAACCTCTTAATTGGCTACACATAGTCATTTTTAAAAAAACATGCAATCAGGTTACTTCATCTGTAGAATTAGCAGGTTGTATTTGGCCTCTAAGATCCCTTTAGCACTAAATCTATTATCTTACAACTATCCTATTAACTTAAGAGAAAAGTAACAAAACCACATCAGTTTCTTTACAGAACTCAGAGATCCCAAAATTATTTTGCATAAATAAATATATATAGATATATATATGAGATAATAGTAATGTTATCTAAACCCAGTTTCAAAACTAGGTCATAGTGACTAGGGTTTTGTCCCAAAGTCCATAAATTGACAGGCTGCTGACAGTAATTGCACTTCTTCAAGAGGCAGAAAGAATTGAATTTAGTATCTAGTTAGAAAGAACAATTATTTCAATTAGGAAGTTAGCAGATAGTTCCCTTCTCCCACCAAATTCAGCAACTGTAACCTACGTATGCTTTTCCACATTGTGAACCCAATCTGGAGAAATGCCTTCTCCTTCTATGGTGACTACTTATGTCTTAGGATCTCTGTCTTTTGCCATAGAATTTTGTTTCTAGAGATCTGAAGACTCACGCCCATTCCCTTGCCACTTAATTTCCTTTTCCACAATGCCAGAATTGTTCATTACAATTCTGTCTATAATTCACTTTATATTATATCGCTGTGTTTGTTCTGTTTCTTTTGGTATGCTTATAGGAAATAGATTACTTTTAAACATTCTGACTTGTCTAGTCGGCTTTCTCTTGCAATTAAAATTTTAGAGGGCGTCCATCGTCCTAGGAAATGTTCATTTTATTAGGGATGTTAAAATGTTTTAATCTGTAATGACAGTTAGTTTTATATTATATCCTCCCATAGAAGTTCCCTTTTAACTCCAGGTTCAAATATAAAATCCCCTGTTTGGCTTCTAAATCCCTTTCCTATCTTTTTAAAACTTCTTGTACTTTATTTCCCTTGATCGATGCTATGATGCAGTGACAATGATCTCCATATTATTCCTCACAAAAACACTCCACCCCCTATGTGGCCTTTCACTGACTATGCCCTTTTACTGACTGCCCCCCATACCTAGAATATTCCCTCTCTCCAACTCTACCTCCTGACTTCCTTGGATTCCTCCAAACCTTGCCTCTGAAATGCCCCAGAATTTCTCCTGTATATTAGCTGTTTGCGTGCTGTTTCTCATAATAGATTGTGTGCTCCTTAAGGGCAAAGATTGTTTTACTGTTTCTTTGTATATCGAATACTTAGCACAGTGCCTGGAACCAAGTACTAAATAAGTGCATATTATTGGCTTTACTTGGCACCTTTTATCCTGATTTAATTCCTATGCAGCATTTGGCAGTCCCAAAGATCAAAGCATTTTATTTCTACTTTAAAGTTGAACATCAATATTTGCTGGACACATTATTACTATGTGAGTTGGGTCTTGAGATGTTATTATCCTAGTCATTATTCCAGTGATGACCTTTTGTTGTGAAATCGTTTCAGTCACGTCCAACTCTCTGTGATTTCATTTGGGGTTTTCTTGGCAAAGTTACTGAAGTGGTTTGCCATTTCCTTCTCCAGCTCATTTTTACAGATAAGGAAACTGATGCAAACAAGGTTAAGTGACTTGATCATGGTCACACAGCTAATGTCTGAGGCCAGATTTGAACTCAGGGACATAAGTCTCCCTGACCCTCGGCCCAGACTCTAGGAAAGATCTGGAGTTAGAGAACTTGGGTTCAAATTCTGCCTCTGATCTGTACTATCTGTGAACAAACAAAAATTTCCATGGACCTCAGTTTCCTCATCTGTAAAATGGGAGGGCTTCAATTAGATGAGACCTTTTTGAGTTTTTGTCGTAGACCCCTTGGGCAGTCTAGAGAAGCCTGTGTATCTCTTTTCAGAATAATTTTTAATGTATTTTTAAAAATACATAAGATTACAAAGAAGACCAGTTATATTGAAATAAAAATATAGGGTGTTTTTTTCCATTTAAATTCAGACTCCCTAAAATCTATCCACAGACCCCTGGACTAGATGAGCTCTGAGGCTGACTCCAACTCCAACTCTATTATACTGCGAAGCACATCTTCTCACTCCTATCAAGTTTCTTCCCACTGTGCCTTGCTGCCTTCCTTCTTCATAAAGTAGTCCATTGGTGAGAAGGCTCAGGGTTATTCAATGTTTCTTGGATGCAAGTACAACACTTGAGTTGTTGATCTGTCAACCCTTGCTCTAACCACACCACTGACCCCTCTTTTCTGGTCATATATATCAATGATATCTCTTAGGTCACATAATACATTTAAGTATGCACTGCTAAAAGACTGAAAGGAAAGAGGGGAGGGGGTGGAGCCGAGATGGCAGAATAAAAGCAAGGACTTGCTTGAGGTCTTCCCCAAACTGCTTCGAATACCTGCAAAAAATGACTCTAAACAAATTCTAGAGCAACAGAACCCACAAAATGACAGAGTGAAGATTGAAAGAAAAGGAGAGAGGAGAGAGAGGGTGGAGGGATTGAAGGAGGGAGAGAGACAGAGACAGATAACAGGGTGGATGAAAGGGAAAGTATGGGGGAGAAGGAGAGGAAGAGTTTGAAGATATATGGACAACTGAATCCTAACATCACTACCATATCTTAGCTCTATGCTAAGCTTGGAATTGATTTCCCAAACTCTTCATCTATTTCTTCTTTCTGTTTGGGTGGTCTATAGTCTATTCCAGTGACAAAATTACTTATTTGTTCTTCCATTTATCTTATCCCAAGTACTATCTATATGAGACTATTCTACCTCTTGTTTTTGGATTTCTTTTCATAAGTAAACATCCCTATTAATATAGTACTTCTTAATGATGAGGTACAGGCTCTCAGAACCCCTTTGAGCTCTTCTTGAATCGTCCCACTGGATGGGGCATTTGCCTGAGGCCATAAGCTTTTCCTTATAGCTGGTCCCAAATCTCTGTTACTAACCTAGCCCTCCACTGTGCAACTACTCTCCACCCTTCATCTTCCCAAAATATCTATACTCAAATCTGTTACCCTTAAACTAGCCTAGCCCTCTATTGCCTGTCATCTCCAGGTAGCCTCCAGCTATTTCCCACCCTTAATCTCTCATTACTGGAGTCTGACTTCATTTGACTCTTCCTGAAGACCCTCACCAAATTCCTCCTCTAGACCACCCCTAGATTCCTCCCACAACCTTTCTGTATATAAGCTCCCTCTTGCCTCCAAGAGAGCTGAGAATTATCTAAGGCAGATTCACTGTCAGATTAGTTTGGCCCACTTGTACAATACAAGTGTCACAGATACCTAGGCTCCTTAAGAGTCTACCCATTATGGCAAACCTTTAATAAATTTTGCTTTACTTAGACTGAGAGAAGACTTGAATCAAACTCATTCGGCAGGACCCAGCATGTTGGTATTTTGGGGTCTTACACACCCCTAAACCTTAAACCTCAACATTTTATGATTCCCTGACCTCAACATTAATGCCTATTGTTCCTTTTGACTATCCTATTTCTTCTGAATGTCATAGCCATTCAAAACAGTGTTGTAGTCATTAGTCTTAAATCACCTAAATTTCAATGCTGAGATCAAATTTGCTTCCTTGAGTTAAGATCTCAAGGTTTATCTTTCCCATTTCTTAAAATGGAAGCGTTTTGGGGGGGAAAAATGAAAACTTTGCATTTCATTACTGTATGTTTTCTTAGTTTCTGTCTCCCATAAATTTCAGCAGCAATTTGCCTTGCACCCAAGCATTTCTTTGTGGTATTACCTAGCTTGGTGAATATCCTTTACAGTGAAAAAATGATTTCTCCTAACTCTGTGTCATTTCCACAATTGATCAGGATGCCATCTAAAACCTTTCAGTCAGTGATAAAAGTATTAAACAGCATAGAGCCAAGCAGAAATTCCGGAGGCTCCTCCACTAGAATTGACATCAAAATATTAGTGACTGCCCTTTGGATCTTGACAGTTAACAAGTTCTGAATACACCCAAGACTAATGTCTAGCCTTGTGTCTCTATTTTGTATACAAGGGGATAGCAATGGGAGATTTTGTTAATGCTGCTAGTCTATTAACCCTATAAAAAAGAGCTTACTATGGAAACTAAAAGTAACATTATTTCCATTGAAAAATTAATTATAAATTCTGAACAACTAATTTACAAATGAATTCCTGAATGTAGCTTACTTGAAAATTAGGGAGTGTCTACACTTAAATCTAGATCCAAAAACCTCTTCCAAAATGACAGAAAACTCTTTTGAAAAATTTCCTGCCATTTTGGATTATTACAACGTCTCATCTCTTGCACTGATAATCAGAAGATTGTTAGAGACACTACCAATAAGGTTCGTAACTTTTTATGTGTGTGTTGGCCTTCTTTGGCAGTCTAACGACATCTAGGGACCCTTCTCAGAAGCATGTTTGTTACCTACATTCAAAATTGAATGAAATGCTAAATTTCATTTAGACATTAGTGAAAATGAAGATACATTTTCCTATTTTTCTACATTCATGGACTTGGCTGAAATTTATCCCTAGATCCCAGGTTAAATACCCCTTACTAGAAAGCAAATAGAATTAATGAGGTGAAGGCCCATAACCTATTTCTCTCTAATTGGATTTGTAAGAAAGAGACCCAAGGTCCCAGGGAAATAATCTGGGTCTGTTGTTGTCATTTAATTTAGTCAAATGTGATAAGCATTTATTAAGCTCTATGCTGGGCCCTGAGGAGAGAAAGCTGAAAAGCAAGACAGTCCCTGGCCTCAAGGGGCAGGAGAGGAGTGACTAGTAGACAAATAACTATAATTAGAGTAATTGATTTTAGGAATCAAGGTTTTGTGTATTGTCACATGCCTTGAGCATTCCTTCTGCCCAGGAGCCACAAGACTCCATCTTCCTATCCTTTCAAGCCATTTTTTCAATTATCTTCCAAATCAAAGAATGTGGGCATTAAGCATATTTGTAATGGGCAGCTTTTCTTCACTGCCTCAGTCAGAACCTTAATCATGTAAAACACTTGTGAATCTATTTCTTGCTCTTCCTTAATGATATAATAAAAAAGTTGAAGCCATGATTCATTATAGGAGTTGAAGGCAAAAAAAAAACAACAAAACATCAGGCTTCATTTAACTGACTAAGTCATTTTAACCACTTTAGAAAGTTAACTTGAAAATCTACTGCTTTGCCTCAAAGCATGAGACAATGGCTGTCAAGATGGGTCACATTCAGTTTTGTTCCACCTCACCAGGGGTGGACAGAGGGCTCCCGACATATTCTTATTTCCATATACATTCCTTATTACTAAATAATATTACTAAATAATATTTCCAATAATATTCCTTATTACTAAACTGTAAACTCACTGAAGACAGGCAATATGTCATATATCTTTATGTACCACCTCCTCATTTAGAACCTAGCAGAGTGCCTTGCTTTTACTGAATATATATATATGTATATATATGTATATATATAAAGAGAGAGAGAGATGATAGATATAGATATACACACACACACACACACACACACACACACACACACATATATATATATATATATATATATATAGATAGATAGATATATTTCTTTCTTTCTTTCTTTCTTTCTTTTTTTGCTTTTAGGAGGGGAGAAGGCAGGGCAATTGGGATTAAGTTACTTGCCAGAGGTCACATGGCTAGTATGTGTTAAGTATCTGAGGCTGTATGTATGTATATATGTGTATATATATATATATTTCTTAAATATAGAATGCTAATCAAAACCATCCATCAGTGTCATGAAGGATGCTCTCCATAAAGTCTAAATGCCCTCCAGAGGTGAATAATAGGTGAATAACCCCAGGCTTCTGACTCCAAAGTCAGTGCCCATTCCACAATACCAGGCTGCCTCTGGAAAGGGCTTAAGTGTTTCAAATAACTGGTTGCTCTCTTTCCTGTACTGTCCAGGGAGAAAGGCCTCATTCACTCACAGAGATTGCAGCACTGGCTGGTTGCTGTCCTTCATTCTTGAAGAGAGCCAAAATGACATCACTATGCTAAAGTCAAGTTTCAGCATGTCGGACTGTGACTATCAGACCAATACCAGCTCAGAATGCTCTACCACAGGTCCAGCACACATAGTCCCCGTGAACATTTGGGCTGGATTCTCTAAATCTGCATATCTTGTATTTCCTTTAAGCTGTTTTAATTCTGCTTTGCTCAGAGAACACAGCACCTTCTCTGATATGGGCACGCCATGCTGAGCACCCCTGTGCCAGTGTCTCCCATGTCACATAATCAATGCCAAAGTTCTTAAGAGAGACCTTGAGAGTGTCCCTGTAATGTTCCTTCTGACCACCATGTGAACATCTGCCCTGTGTGAGTTCTCCATAAATAGTCTTTTTGGCAAGCATATGTTTTGCATTCCAACAATGTGGCCAGCCCTTTGGAATTGTGCTCTCTGACATAGAGTTTGAATGTTTGGCAGTTTAGTTTGAGAAAGGACCTCAGCATCTGGTATCTTATCCTGCCAGGTGATCTTCAGAATCCTTCTGAGACAATTCAAATGGAAAGTAAGCTGGGTGGGGAAAGGCCTTCTCATCTTTTTCTGCCCTGTGGCCCCAAGAAAGAGGACTGAGGTTTGGGTCTGAGGTAGACCATTTGTTCTTTTCAGATATAGTGGAGAGAACAGGGTTACACAACTAGGAATTCAAGCAACGGGAACCTTGGAGCCCAGGTTTACAGGTCAAATAATGTAATTAATCCAGTCAAGAAGTCCTAAGAAGTCTGGGCCTTGTGATGCAAGACCAGGGTGGCTTTGGACTCAGCCTTTGGTGGGACTGATGCTACAGAGGAACTTAGCCAAGTTGTACAACTAATCTTCTCCTCAGAGACCAAGAGGGTCCAGGGAGAATGATTGCCCATCTCCCAGGTATCTGTGTGGGAGGAAGGTTTGTATGTTTGTGTTATACTTTTGAAATAAATATTCATTTGTAGGAGCTTAAAAAAAAGTAATTGATTATCAATGACTAGATACACAGAGCAAAGGCTAAGTTAGGAGTAGCTAGGGGGTACACTGGATAAAGTGTTGCACATAGACTCAGGAAGACCTGAGTCCAAATTCTGCCCCAGACATGTACTAGCTGTGGAACCTTGGGAAAGGCACTCAATTTCTGTCTGCCTCAGTTTCCTCATCTGTAAAATGGGGTTAATGAGTAGCTCTTCCTCCTAAGGTTGTTGTGAGGAGATAATAATTTGTAAAGTATTTAGGACAGTGCCTGGAATATAATTAAATGTTATCCAGATGTGGGCTAAATGAAAGGATTCATTGCTGAGAAACTATAGAACATGTATGCACCATTCCATATTGCTGTTATTCAGTCATTTTTGATTCTTCATGACTCCACTGGGTTTGGGTGTTTTTGGCAAACATACAATAGTGGTTTGCCATTTCCTTCTCTAGCTCATTTTACAGCTGAGGAATCTGAGCCAAACAACGACTTGCCCAGTGTCATACAGCTAGTAAGTGACTAAGTCCAGATTTGAACTCAGGAAGAGAAGTATTTTTGATACCAGGCATGGGTCTCTATCCACTGTACTACCTAGACACTCTCCTGTATATGAGGAAGACAAACTGTCAAGTTGCTATTGATCTGACTCAGTGTAAGATTCATAAACAGTTAGCACAAGTTACTATTATATCAGTAAATGGAGACAGAATACCAATTGACAAATTAGTTAGCAAACAATTAGCAAAAAGGATTGATCAGTTTCACCTGAACAGGAAGAATAAACTCAGGGAAAAAAGAAAAGATCAACAAGAAACCTAGATCTAATGAGGAATTGGAAAGAAAACTGTTCAGAGAAAGAAACTACCCTGAACAGTTAATATCATTAAAAAACACAAAGCAAAAAAACCCTAGCCTATAATGATTGACACACTCTTCTCAGGTGATATCATGAGACTGGGAATCGACCAAACTAGAAAAATTAGAAAATAAAAAGAGGAGGCCAATATAAAAAAAAAAATTCCAAATTCCCTACCCTCCAAAAGAGATGCCTTTAAGGAAACTGCCTTTAGGATAGGACTTCATACAGTCAGTCAATTAAGTACTCACTGCTGACATTCATACAGGTTAGTTGGATTTTAGAGTGAAGATGAGTAAGTTTCGAAAGATTAGAAACATAGAAAGAAAGGAAGGGACAAGTTTGTGAAAGGCTTTAAACGACAAGCAGATGACTTTATGTTTGTTTTATTTTTTTTTCATTAATTTTAGTTTACATCATCCATTTCCACAAGATTTTGAGTTACAAATTTTCTCTCCATCTTTCCCCTACCCACCACCCCAAAACAGCAATCCCATTGTATGATCCCTCCCTCAATCTATTCTCTCCCATGTCCTCCCCCATCACCCCTCTAACTTTCCCGTAGGACAGGATGGATCTCCCTACCACAGTGCTTGTGTATCTTAAGTCCCAGTTGAATGTAGTTAATAATAATGATAATAATAATTGTATACATATATATATACATATATATTTTTAACATTTGATCATAGAACTTCAAATTCTAGATTCTTTCCCTTCCTCCCTCGTCATCCACCCCCACTGGAAGGACAAGCAATTAAATACAGGCTGTACATGTGTAATTATGCAGAACCTCTCCACAGTGGGCATATTGTGAGAGACTGATTATATGCCCCTCCTTCCTATCCTGCTCTGCCTTGCTCTGTTCTCTACCCTGTCCCTGTCCCTTTACAGAAGTGTGTACTTCCATCAACCCTCCCCTCCTCCCTGCCCTCCCCTCCACCATCCCACCTCTCATCCCCATTCCCCCTACTCTCCAGTGTTGCAAGATACCCAGTTTAGAGTTTGTCATTCCTTCCCTAAGCCAAGTTCAGTGAGAGTAAGGTTGACTCTTTC
>JAQQSU010000136.1:0-47496 GCA_028627135.1 Pseudochirops cupreus | reverse complement strand
GATATGAATTTTCCTTTACTGCTTTGACAATAAGTTGATAATTTTGATATTTTGTCTTATTGTTGTCATTCTTTTTAATAAAATTATTATTTCTACTATTTATTCTCTGATTTTCTCATTCTTTAGGATTAAATTATTGTGTTACCAATTTTTATCTATATTCCCACAGTGTTTTATTAAATGTGATTTTTATTGCATTATGAACTGAAAAGGATGAATTTAGTAATCTTACTTTTCTTCATTTGGTTGTGAGGTTTTTGTGCCTTAATACAAGGTCAATTTTTTTGTAGATACCTTGTACTGCTGACAAAAAAAAAGTGTATTCCTTTCCATTCCCATTAACCATTTCCTAGAGATTTATCATATCTAACATTTCTAAAATTTTATTCTTCTTAATTTTTCCCCAGTTGAGTGAAAACTTATAAGAAAATTGTATAATTTACAATAATTTAAAAGAAGAAAAAAGAATGAATGCTACCTGTGATAATATAGAGGGGTATATTCTTTACAGAGAAGGAAGTGAGTCCCCAGCTGTAACCTGCCCTGATCAGAACACAACTGAACAATTCAGTTTCTGCACTGTATACTGTGTTCAGTTTTGTGTGTTCTATCAGTAAAGACTTTCTTTCTAGAGAAGAAAAACATATTTCTTCTTAAATTCTGAGAACAGAAAAACTCTTCTTATGTAGGGGAAAAAATCAGGCAAACAGCTAAGGGCTTTTGCTTTGTTGGATACTAGGTATTTGAAAGTAATTCACTTAAGAAAGGAATTTAAGCTTAAGTTTCTCAACTATACTCTAAAAAGAAATGGCACATCCCACTCTTCACCTTATCAGGATGAAGAAAGGATGTAACTAAAACCTTTAGTTGAAGATACATAAGGGACACAGAAAAATGCTTCACAACCACACATCCAGAAAAGACATACCTGGGACCAAATCTTGACCCACAATTTAAGAAGTGCTAAAGAGGTCACCAGTGAAAAAAAGTTGAATATGTATATATTGCCTTCAGCCATCCTCATACTGAGAAAAGTCTCATGAGTTACCATGATTGTTTTTCCATGTAGGAATGTAAACAATTCAACTTTAATAAGTTCTTTATGATTTCTTTTTCCTGTTTATCTTCTCATGCTTCTCTTGCTTCTTGTATTTGAAAGTCAAATTTTCTGTTCAGCTCTGTTTTTTTCATCAAGAATATGTGAATCTCCTCTATTTCTCTGAATGACCATATTTTTCCTGAAGTATTATACTGTGTTTTGCTGGGTAGGTGATTTTTGGTTTTAATCCGAGTTCCTTTGACCTCCAACATATATTCCAAGCCCTTTGATCCCTTAGTGTAGAAGCTGCTAAATCTTGTGTTATCCTGATTGTATTTCCACAATATTAAAATTGTTTCTTCCTGACAGCTTATAATATTTTCTCCTTGACCTGGGAACTCTGGAATTTGGCTATGATATTCCTAAGAGTTTTCTTTTTGAGATCTTTTTTTTAAATTACATTTTATATTTATTTTTAGTTTATATCATTCATTTTAACAATATTTTGAGTTACACATATTCTCCTCATCTTTTCCCTATGCACCACCCCAAAACAGCGATCACACTGTATACCCCCTCCCCCAATCTGCTCTCTCCTATATCCTCCTCCATGCCTCCTCCCACTTTCTGGTAGGGCAACATGGATCTCCCTACCCCACTGCCTGTATATCTTATTTCCCAGTTGCATGTAATAATAATAATAATAGACATTTGATTTTAAAACTTTGGATTATAGATTCTTTCCCTTCCTAACTTGTCACCCACCCTTACTGGGAAGATAAGCAATTCAATATAGGTTGTACACGTGTAGCTATGCAAAACATTTCCATAGTGGATATATTGTGAAAGACTGACTATATTTCCCTCCATCCTATCCCACATCCTACTTGTTCTATTTTCTACTTTGACCCTGTCTCTTTTCAAGAGTGTGTGCTTGTAACTACCCTCCCCCCAATGTGCCCTCCCCTCCATCAGCTCCACTCTCAACCCCTTCACCCCTACTCTCCTGTAGGGTGAGATACCCTATTTAATGTGTGTAATTCCCTCCCTAAGCCAAATTCAACGAGAGTAAAGTTGAACCATTCCCTTTTGCCTTTTTGTTCTTCCCCTCCATTGCAACAGTTTACCCTTGCCTCTTCTATATGAGATAAATTACCCTATTATGTCTCTCCTCATCTTCTCTCATCATATTCTTCTCTCACCTCTCAATTTCATCTTTCAAGTGTCATCCCTTCCTTTCCAATTGATCCTGTGCCTTCTGTCTATGTGTACCTGTACACATATATACACATACTCACATATGTATTCATACGTCTATATATCCTCCTATACAGACACATATGCATGTATACATACATATAATACATATACATATATACATACACAAACCCATATATAAATATATCTATCTATCCATCTATCTATATGTATATCTCTATCTATATACACACACATTTATATTACCTTCACCCATCCTGATACTGATAAAAGTTTCATAAGTTACAATTATCATTTTTCCATGTAGGAATGTAAATAGTTCAACTTTGATAAGTTCCTTATGCTTTCTTTTCCCTGTTTACCTTCTCATGCTTCTTGTATCTGAATGTCAAATTTTCTATTCAACTCTGTTTTTTTCATCAAAAAATGATGAAAGTCCTCTATTTCACTGAATGAACACATTTTCCCTTGAAACATTATACTCAGTTTTGCTGGGTAGGTGATTCTTGGTTTTAATCTTAGCTCCTTTGACCTCCAGAATATCATATTCTAAGCCCTTCAATCCCTCCACGTAGAAGCTGCCAGATCCTGTGTTATCCTGATTGTGTTTCCACAATATTCTACTCTCCTGTAGGCCAAGATACCCAATTTAGAGTTTGTCATTTCTACACTAAGCCATATTAAATGAGAATTTCTTGAAAGATGATGTATAAGCTCGTTTTTTGATCATGGCTTTCAGGTAGTCCAATAATTTTAAAATTATTTTTCCTGGATCTATTTTACAGGTCAGTAATTTTTCCGATGGGATATTTCACATTGCCTTTTTTTTCATTTGTTTGTATCTGTTTTATAGTATCTTGATTTCTCATAAGGTCATTAGCTTCCATTTCCTCTAATCTAATTTTGAAGGAATTATTCTCTTCAGTGAGTTTTCAAAATTCCTTTTCCATCTTGGCAATTTGCCTTTTTAAGGTATTCTTCTCCTCATTAGCTTTTTGGGACTCTTTTTGCCATTTGAGTTCATCTATTTTTCAGGTGTCATTTTCTTCAGCATTTTGTGGGTCTCCTTTAGCAGGCTGCTGTCTCTCTTTTCATGATTTTCTTCCTTCGTTCTAATTTCTCTTTCTAATTTTTCCTTCACTTATCCTACTTGATTTTCAAAATCCTTATTGAACTCCTCCATGGCCTGCAAAGAGTTCGTATTTTTCTTGGAAGCTTTTGATGCAGGTGTTTTGACTTCATTGTCTTCTTCTGTATTTTGATCCTTTTTGTCCCTAAAAAAGGATTCCATGGTCTGATATTGCTTCCTGTACTTGTTCATCTTGCCAGCCAATTATTTGACTTTTGACGTCTTTGCCATGGTAAAACTCTGCTTCTGGAGAGGAGAAAGCTTCATCCCAAATTGCTGGGGTTTTCACAAATGTTGTCTGAGCTATGAGGAGTGTGTTTTCTCTATAGCCACCACAAGCTTGGGCACACTGGCATTTCTCACCTTAGGACTGCTGCAGTGCGCAAGACAGCATCCCAGATCCAGGCAGGTCAAAGCAAGAGCAATTACCCTCTAAATGGTCATTTGGTCCCCCTACAACAGTGGTTCTCAACCTTCCTAATGCTGCAATCCTTTAATACTTGTATGTGGGCATATCTGCATATGGGCAAACCTGCCTGGAGACAGATAGAGGAGTGGTGCATTGGTTCCTAAGACCATTGGAAATATATATTTTCCAATGGTCTAAGGTGACCCCTGTGAAAGGGTCATTTGACCCCCAGAGGTTGAGAACTGCTGCCCTACAATCTGCAGGCCAGGAGCTCCAGAGGCAGCCATGCAGCAGCAGCTACACCTGCCGCACCTCTGCCACCTCTCATCCCAGGGGCAGGGGCCAGACCATGCTCGTCTGTCACCTGATTCCAACAGAGATCCCCACTGACTTTTTACTTTCTCTTTGGCATTTATGGGTTGAGAAGTCTGGACATCCCCACAACTGCCCGTGATTCACCCTCCTAAAGTTGGCTCTGGCCAATCTGTGCTGCTGGTTGGGGCTTTCCCAGATCTCAGCCTGTGTGGATCATGTATGGCTGGGCTTGGCTCCCAGTTCACATGCTACACCCCTCCTGGCAGCCTGACAGGCTGCCTTCAGTCAGAGATTTGTTTCTCTCTGTCACTTCATGGGTTCTGTAGTCCTAAAATTTGTTTAGAGTCAGATCTTACAGGTATTGGCGGAGGTTGGAGTGGGACTCAGACAGTTTCCTGCCTCTACTCTGCCACAGTGTTGGCTCTGCCCCATTAAATTTCTTTCTCATTTATTTCTTGGTTAGATTTATCCATCTATAAGAGGAGAAAACTGAGCTCTCCTCCTACTACAGTTTTACTCTCTATTTCCTCCTGTAACTCATTTAACCTTCCTTTTAATGGATGTCATACTCAATCATTCAATCATCTTAATCATCCAATCATCCTTAGGGAGATTTGCCTCTTTAAGGAACACAAAGTACAATAGTCAAAGTTTTCCACTCAAGGGACATACTAGGTTCCAAATCAATTACTTATTCAGTGATCAATCACTAAGTACAATCATTTAGTCAATCAATCGTCCTTCATTATTCACTCTTTAATCATCAGAAAATACACAGACCCTCCTCCCCTAGATCACTAGTATATTTACAATTTCTCAGTCAGTACACAGTATCCAAGTAAAGTCTTCTTTCAGATTGACTTGGGATGGTCTCTCAGATTCCCTGGATCCCCTTCCATTGTCCCAGATCCTACCTGGATTCACCAAACTGTCACCTGGGTTCAAAGGCAGACAGCTCTGAGGTCCTTGTCCAATTCTTCTGACAATTCCCATTCCATATTGAAGTTCACAGTGTTCAGTCCATCTCAGATCCCTCACAGTCTCCACTCCCCAGAAGTCAAGGCCCAACAAAGCCACAAACAGACAAACTCTCAGCATCACAGTCATGCTTCCTCAGTCCCTTGGAAGCTCTGGCTGGCCCTGGGACCCAGAAGAATTCTCAGCTGGCTGGCAGAATCAAAATCACTCCATCCAGGTTCTCAAAATCAAGACCATTCTCTTCAACCTGGGGAGGAGGCTTTCCTCTTCCCTGCTCCAAGAAGATCTATATCAGTTCTCAATTCTCATTTCTCTTCTCAATTCTCAGCCCAGCCTCCATATGCTGCTGAGAGAAACACTTTCTCACTGTCTCTCTGTCTCTCTGTCTCTCTGTGTCTCTCTCTCTTTCTCTCTGTCTCTCTGTCTCTCTCTCTGTCTCTCTGTCTCTCTGTCTGTCTGTCTGTCTGTCTGTCTGTCTCTCTCTCTCCCCCAGCAGAAGAGCTTCTGCCAACAGATTCTTGTCCCAAGAAATTCTGACTGTCCCTTTCTGGGGCTTTTCCTTATATATCCAGAGCATTAGCTTCTTGTTTCAGCCAACCCCTTCCTGTTATGTCTGCAACAAGAG
Source organism: Pseudochirops cupreus (assembly GCA_028627135.1). Taxonomy (NCBI): domain Eukaryota; kingdom Metazoa; phylum Chordata; class Mammalia; order Diprotodontia; family Pseudocheiridae; genus Pseudochirops; species Pseudochirops cupreus. Next base: position 41,783 of record JAQQSU010000136.1, on the reverse strand, counting down.
ACAGGAGTTCATACCTTCTGTTTCCCCAACAGAGGCTTGATCAGTTGCTAAGTGCTAAGTACATGCTACCTTTACCAACACAAAGGGATCTTCAAATTCAAATTACATTACCATTACATTGACCTAGAAGTCATGGATTCTGATTTAGACAGGGGTTTGTGTGTGTGTGTGTGTATGAATACATGCATGCATATATATATATACATGTGTGAATGTATATAATAAATAAGTAACAAACTAATAACTAAGTAATAAAGTAATAAGCAACACATCATGTAAATAAATATGTATACATAAATATGAAATGGATACATGGAGTGGATATTATTTTACAAAATGTTATTAATTTATGAATATTTTAAAATGGCCAATGAAAATTTCATTTTGTTTGATTGTATTTACTTTTAATGGGAGTTTGGTTTTTCTTGCTTTTTTCAAATTGGGGGTAAAAAAAGGAGTGACAGAGTCAGGATGATCTTTGAAATTAAAATAAAATTTATAAGTTAATAAAATCAAAATGAACAATAAAGGAAGACTCTAAAAATTTAGTATCTCTGATCAAATTATTCTTTCATCTGAAAGCAAGATTTAAATATACCCTTCATTCTCTCTATTTGGGAAACATTGTCCCTGAGACAAACATATGCCAATGTACATATTCACAAAATTCATTCAGCCCTTCATAATTATTTTATGCCTAATATTTCATATAATTGTCAGGCATAAGAAGAGAGGAATAGGGAATCGATGTGTTTCTTCATTATTTTAGTGATCTTACAGGTGGGCAAGGAAATTCTCTCTACCAATGCAGGTCAGCACCTTCAAGTGAAGTCAACAAGTATTAATTGGATGCTTATTATATTCTAGGTACTATGCGAGGTGCTGGGAATAACAATGTCAACAGAAAGACAATAAGTTGTCTCAGAGAACTTGCATTCTAATGAGGGAAGACAACATATAAAAAGGAATTGTAGAGGAAATGAAGGCTGAAGGAATTTAGTATGGAGTATATTAGAGAAAGGAAGGGTGTGTGCATTTACACAATACCTTCTATGTATCAGAAACCATGCTAAGTGCTTTTTAAAAAATATAATCTCATTTTCTCCTCACAATACTGAAAGATAGATGCCATTACCACGCTTTACAGATGAGGAAAGTGAGGCAGACAGAAGTTAAGTTACTTTTACAGGGTCATATAATTAGTATATGAGGCTAGACTTGAATTGAGATCTTCGTTACTCTAAACCCAACACTCTACTGTTCTACCAACTGAAAGTTCAGAGAGTTATGAGTGAAGAAATTATAACGAAAACCTGCCCTGACATCCTAGAACTAAAAAGTGAAATTAAAATGGAAAGAATCCACAGATCATCTCCTAAAAGAGATCCAGAAATAAAAAGTCAAAGGAAATATTATAAACAAATTTCAGAGCTTCCAGGTTAAGGAGAAAATATTTTAAGCAGTCAGAAAACACACAAACACACACACACACACACACACACACACACAAACAAACATTCAAACACCATGACTAGGATCACAGAAGATTTAGCAGCTACCACATTAAAGAAATGGAGGGTTTGGAATATGATATTCTGGAGGGCAAAAGAACTAGGACTGAAACCAAAAATAGCCAACCAGCAAAACTGAGTAAAATTATTTAAGAGAAAAAAATGGAAATTTAGTGAAATAGAGGATTTTCAAGTATTCCTGATGAAAAGACCTGAGTTGAGTAGAAGATTGACTTTCAAATACAAGATTGAAGAGAAACACAAAAACATAAACATGAAAGAGAAAGCATAAGAGATACAATAAAAAGAAACTTTTTACATTCCTTTGTGAAGAAAGATGATGCAGCAACTACTAAAAGCTTTATCACTACTAGGGCAGTTAGTTAGAAGGACTCTACAGACAGAGAATATGAAAATGAGTGAATTTTATTGGAATGATCTCAAAAAATGAAAGGATGAGAAAGAGAGATGCACTGGAAGAAGGGGAGGGGAGAGAAAATGGGAAAATTATCTCTTAAATATGTGTATGTGTATATGTATATACATACATATATACATACATGCATATATACATACATATATATGACAGAGACAGAGATTGTATGTTTATACATACATACCTGTTATATACAGGTGTGTATACACATACAAACTAAATTCTGCATGGAAATTTATCTTACCCAACTGGAAAGCAAGAGGAGGTGGGAATAAGAAAATAAGAAAAAGGGGCAATAAAATGGAGGGAGAATGAGGAAAGACTACACCCAAAATGTGTCGGAGTGCTGAATACTGAGTCAAGGAATTTGCATTTTGTATTCCTGTTCTGTTGTTTACTAACTGTATGGTGACAAGAAAAGGAATCATTTTTTGAGACCTCACCTAAAAATTGAGATGATCTTTATGGTCTCTTCTGGCCTCATATCTATGATTCCAATTAAGGTTTACTCAGAAGACTCTAAAGAGCTGCAACAATTTCTGAGCAGAAGACTGATGTGACTAGGTCTTTGTGTAAAAAAAACATTCTGGAAATGGTTTGAAAAATGAATTAGATGGGTGAGAGATCAGAGGTAGGAAGAGATATATCACAATAGTCTAACAGAATGTTAATGAGGATCTTGGCTACAACATTTGAAACATGAATACAGAAAATGGAACATATGAAAAATAATGTAAATTGACAGTGAATAATAAATACTGAATTTGACAAAATTACCTTGAAACAGTGATGCTTAATTACTGAAAAATGGTGGTAGAGGAATAGTATATAAATGGCAACTAAGAGCAATTAGCCTACCCCTATCCATCTTCCTGTGAGTTAGAGTGAATGAAAGATGGAGTGACCATCAGTGGAATGAGTTGGAAAATATATTTTGCACTTTACAAGGGCTGGGTTTAAGTTATTGCTAGGAGGAGCATTGACTATGAAATTTCTATATAAATTTTGGCACATACAGATAGTAGAATATGACTATATTGTGAGAAATGATGAGTAAAAAGAATTCTGGAAAGCAGAAGAAGATGCCTGTGAACCGAATTGATAGAGTAAAGTAAAAAGAATCACAAACCCCACATAGACTATGACTAGAATAATGCAAAGGCTGATAGATCCATGGTAGATAAAACATCAGGCCTTGATTTAGGAATTCTCATCTCCCTGAGTTTTAATCTGGCCTTGGACATTTACTAGCCATGTGACCCAGGACAAGTCACTGGGCCCTATTTTCCTCAGCTTCCTCATCTGTAAAATGAGACAGAGAAGGAAATGGCAAACCACTCTTGTACCTTTGCCAAGAAAATCCCAAATGGGAACAGCTAGGTGATACAAGATAGAGCACTAACTCTGAAGTCAGGAGGCCTGAGTTCAGATGTGGCCTCAGATACTCACTAACAGTATTATTCTGGGCAAGTGACTTAACCCTGACCCTCCTTTCCTCCTCCCCACCCTCCCCCAAAGAGAAAACTCCTTACAGGGTCGTGAAGAATCAAAGATGGCTGAAAAACTGAACAGCAACAACAAAATAATGTAAATGGGAAGGTTTTTTCACAAAAACACCAAGTATTGAATAATTACAATAACCAAGGTTGTATCTGAAGAAGAAATAAGAAAATGAACCTCTCTGCATATGGCTTCTGACTCAGGTGATACACTGGTTAGTTTCTTTTAGATGATTTTCACCTCCTATGCATTAATTCTAATATCATGCTACTTTCCTCTATGTATTACTTGCTTTGGTCAAAGTGAATCATTCTTTACACCTTGTGTTCTCTGCGTACTCTCAGGTCATTGTGTTATTGTCCAGTTTCTTCCATATATTTAGAATGTTCTTCCTCTACCTATTGTACCGATGTTTAAACAAAATCAAATAGTACTATCTCCAAGCATTCTTTTGTGGTCTTTCTGTTTGGTAAGAAACAATTATCTCAGTTTTATTCAGCATTTTATTTCCTTGCTTTCTAACACATTTTCATATCATATTATGTATTATTGCTACTTGTATTGATATCTTTCACCCTTCTATACTGCAAACTTGCTAAGAGCAAAGACCACATCTTAGATAAACTTTGCATTTCTCCAGAGTCTAGTAATATTTTTCATGCAATAGGTGCCTAGTTAATGCAGTCTCGGTGCATATACCTCAAACATTATTGAATGTGATTTCATCTACATATCATCTCTGAAATATGGCAAAGGAAATATTATTATAGCAATTTCATGCGTGATGAATATGATGCCCAGAGGAGTTCAGTGACTTGCCCTCAGTAACATGGCAAGTGCCTCACAGAACCAGGGAGAAAACCCTAGATCCACAGACTCTCAGCTCAGGAATTTTACATTCCACTGACCTCTCTATGAGAAAAAGCCAGAGGTTAACTCTATTAGATATTTTCTTCCTTTTTACTTTCCCCATGGGATCTTTTAGGAATCATCTAATTTGGAAACCTGATGAGACATTTAACATAGCGATTATGTCTTCTGTCTATTGCAGAATAAAAGAAGTGAAACTGACTCATACACCTCAGCAAGGTTGCTCCTGAGAAGAGGTTAACATTGACCTCTCGATTGTGACATTTAATATTAATTTCTCCTTAATCAGGCTACCATATCTGATGGTGAGAGTGAGAGAAGAGAACCCATGAACTGGGGAGAAGAAAGGAAGTGGACATTTTAATGCTATCTGCTGTTTTTTTTTCCTAGATAAATTAAATAACAAGTACATAGGAGAAATGTGATGGCTGCTAGTTTTTCCATCTTATGATAAATCTAAAGAGTTCACCATTTCAACAAGGCTGCTGATTTTATTATCTTGTATAATAAGATGACAAGTCCATTAAAATTGGAGGCAAGAGAGACTTAATCTTCCTTTCAGCTGCTGCAGGGTACATTGGTCATCAGTCTGGGGATTTTGGCATATGGTAGGAGTACACATGTTCACAACCTGGGAAAGAGGACCAAAATAATGGAACAACAGAATCTCAGAGTTGGAAAGGAACTCAGAGATCATGTGGTCTAACCTATACATGGAGCATGAATATCACCTTTAATATTCCAGAAAAATGCAAATTTTGCTTGAAAAACTCTCTCTCTCTCTCTCTCTCTCTCTCTCTCCATCCCTTTCTCCCTCCCTTCCCCTCTTCCATTCTTTTCTTGTACACTTTTTATTATTAGTAAAATGATACACATTGATTATTTAAGATGCCCACTTACTAGACTACCTTTGGACTCTCCTCTCTTAGCCGTAGAGATGTTAGGTTACTAAATCTGACCAAGTTATTCTGACTGAGGAAAAAATTCTGCCTCAGTTGGGGGAAGAGAGCACCTCAGAACCATATTCTCATATAAGAGGTCAAATAAACAAATTTGGGGACAGTCCTGAAATGTGGGAACAAGCATTGGTAATCTGAACAGCTTGAAAGAATGTTTATCCACTGAGGTCTTCATCAAATTTCTTTAACTTTCCAGAGACAGAGAAGATGAAATTGGTTTCTCCTGGACAAGTACCTTGAGGTACTAGCCCAGAAAGAAATATCATATTCACAATAAACATAGGACTCTGGCAATTATAATTTTAGGGCTGGAGCTCTTTGGTACTCTCTTTCAAATAAGCACCAAGGCAGTATGCTAGTGTCTGACTTCCAAAAGACTCTTTTGGAAGAACTGTACCTAGACCTTGACCACAGACTCATCTAGTACCACCACATGCTTTAATATTTCACGCTTTCTTTTCTATTCCTACATTCTACCCTAATCAAAATTTTAATTTTCTCAGCTTTGTAGAGTTCTTCTGAATGCAAAAGAAAATCAATTACTCTGGTTCACTTTAAAATGCAAATAATTGATACCCTTTCATCCCTCTCAATAGGATTTGCTTAGTAAAGGAAGAAATTTCTTAAATGATTTTCTAATCCTTAGAAATCCTTGTTATACTTAAAATATACTTAAATACTGAACTATCTTTGAGCATTGTTTCTCTAATTTGTAAAGGTTCACTTCCTCATCTGTAGTAGCCAGCTATGATCTGACAATGAAGGCATCTTGGCCTTATGTTGTGGATGATATGGAAGGTCTATAAAAGACTCATTCACTTGCTTGATTTTCTTGTTAAAAATTAAACTAAAAAAGTACCCTTGTTGTGGTCTTTATCGGAGGGATGGTGTGAGTCAGACAACGACTGCAATCAGTGTGATTATTAATAGAGTTTCTCATCCAGCTTTGGACCCAGATTCACCACTAGTTATCTCCACTGGCTTTATAATCACATATTTCTGTGCTAAACAACTACCCAAAGTAAATGAAATTGCCTTGTCATTACCCTCTTGGAAACATCCTGTCCTCCCTTTCCATCTACAGGCAGTGTTTGTTCAAATGCCAGTTCTAATCACCAGTGATGGGACTAAAATCATCATCGTGATAATGGTGACCAATAATATCTTAAATGGATCTATAAAAAGTGGCCTGGCCCATCCAAATTTGGCTAATAGAGACACTAGGATAATCATTTCAGATTACAAGCAAATCATTTGCTGTAGATTCTGGTCTGCTCTACCAACACTGAAAGATTCAGTGGATGTGGCAGAGAGTGCCTTATAGGGTATAGATTGGGATAAACATTCTTTGAGATCACTTCAAGATCTGAGAACTAGTTCTCAGAGTCTATAAATCAAGTCTCTCTCTGCCACTTGTATCTCCCACCAAAAAAAAGTACAGAGAAGTTTCAGATTCTCTGCCTGGATTTATGCTACTTCAGCTTATAATGAATTTGCTCCTCCTTGATCATACCTTGCATCATATAAAATAAGTTTTTTCATTGGACTTATCATTTCATTGCTGTCTGGATGTCCTGGTGAGGAACATCCTCTGCCAAAACAAAGAAGCATCTTTCCTGCAACTCAACATTTTATAGCATTGCCTAATGGCACAGAGACATTAAAAAACTTGCTCAGGTACACAAAAGAGGGAGGAGTTGAAGCCAGATGTTGCTAACTCAGAAACCAGCCTTTTAAGTATATATTTTTTAAAAAATAACTTTTTAAATGAACAAATGGAGGACTACTTATAGCACTTATGATACATGCTATTGATTTTTTGCTAATTTTGTTTAGTTTAGTATTAAAATGGAGGGCGATGACATCCGATGAAAGGAACATAATGTGGAGTACTTATCGCAGCAATTAGCACAGTGTGTCACATGTAATAAGAGTTTAATAAATGTTTGTTGATTGACTTACTAGAGTTAAGATGTCCTGGCTTTGACTTTTGTATTCTGCATCTTACTAGATACATGGCCTTGGATGTCAGTTCCCCTCAGTGTATTATAAAGAACATTTAGAACCAATGGTCCTGGATATGAATCATGATTTCCATTTACTACTAGCTGCATGTCTTTGTGTTTCAATTTATTCATATATAAAATGAATAGAGTGGAGCAGTTTGCCTCTAATATTCTTTCCTTTCCTTAATTAAATCTCTGTCTGTATATTTTTTAAATTAGTAAAATTCAGAAAATTCTATTTTTGCTGCCTATCCCATGTAATTGTGAAGATATTATAAGATAAAGCATATGGAAGGTATTGATAACTATAAAATTCTTTACATACATCAGCTATTATGTGGCAGAATCATAGAATTTTAGCATTGGAAAATATTTCAGGAAAAACCTCTGTGATATTCTTGACACGTGGATGTCCAGCTTATGAATGAAAACTTCTAGTTGTGGGAACTCACTATCTCAATGAAGCACCCTACTCCACATCTGAACATTTATATTGTTAGAAAACTTGTCCTTATATGTAGATGAAATTTTCCTTACTATAACATTCCCCCATTAAACCTATTTATTCCCCTTAGGAACAAAGAGAATAAACTTTCTATATATAGCCCTACATATATTTTGAAATAGTTGTTGTGTTGTTCTTCAATCTTTTTTTTCTTAGGTACTTTAACCCACCCTTTTATATCTTGATTTCCCTCTAATCCTGTAGGCTTTCTTCAAACTGCCATTTAGTTTATAGATATCTTTAAATTTTGACACTTAGAATGGGAAAAGTATCTTTTCTTGTCCTGAAATCATTTCTTGCTTGTACAGTAAGATTTTATTTCCCTTATTAACATGAACCATATAATAAAATAACAATAAAAATAATGTGCCACTTTAAAGCTTATCCAATATTTCAGATGTTATGCCATTTGACCATCATGCCTTTCCTATGGCTATAGAGGTAAAATTGTATTCATTGTTTGTTGAACAAATATATTCTGTTCACATCAAAATCTATTCATGTGCATGGGTAACTTTCTCTTTTCACTCTTTTGAATCCACTTGTTTGTTTCTATGATAAGAAAGTTCCTGACAAGATGGGAAGCTTTTTGGAAACTTTTGGGGGATAATATTCACTTTCTATAAGGCTAACTTTCTTCCTTGCCAGTAGGATGTAACAAGAAGAATCCTGTACTTGGAGTGAGAAGGACTAGCTTCCAGTTCCAGATGAATCACTTTCTTGCAAGTCACAAATCATCTTTTATTCTCAATTTTCTTATCTATAAAATGGAAATAATAATTCTGACACTAACTATAGTAGTGATAATTAATTGAGCTAATATATGTGAGAAAGATAGTTGGAGTCACAAAGAATTACGTACATGTGAACCATGACCACAATCAGCATCATTTTTATGGAATATATGTTGATTTGAACAGATGGTTGCAATTGAATCAGGCGAAAAATAAAGGAATGAGTTAGAAAGAGGAAATTAACTGATTGAGAAAGCTTTCATATTAAGTACAAATCCTAGATGTTTAGGGAGAAGTTTGCTGTAGACAGAATTCTGGACTAGGAACAAGGAATTCTGGGATAAGCAGTTGTCTGAACTTACCATTAGTGATTAACTGTAGAAATTATTAGACCATGAGCATATTAGTTTAGGATTGGTCCTAAGCATGATTTTTAGACTATGAAGAAGTCCATATTAATTTTTCATCACCTTCCTAACTCTCATCTATCCTATGAGGTCACAGCAGAGTAAGTAGGAATATAAAGATGCTAATTTATCAGATCCAAAGAAGAAGACACAAGTAGAAAGCAAATGAAAACTTGGCCCACTGGATTAAGACACCGAGAGCAGAGGACTGTCCTGGTAGAAAGACATTTAAGGAAAAAAAAATGGACCAGGAGTCCAATACTCTGTGTCTTGAGAGGAAATATGGAGAAGTTAGATGAAAGTGTGTTAAGCTAGTTCATAATGACTGAATAAGTGAAACAATCAAACAATCAGTTATTTAATAAGCATTTGTTAAGTACAAACTATTTGTCAGGGAACATGATAGGTGTTAAATATACAAATATAATTAATGAAATAATCTCAGCACACCACGAATTTACATTCTAACCAGGGATAAATAATATAAAGGACACATTTAAAGAGAATAAATACAAAGTAATTAAATCTAAGGTATTTTGGGAGGGATGATGCTAGTGGAGTGGGGAACCTTTGGCCTTGAAGCCACTCTAGAACAGTGGTTCTCAACCTGTGGGTTGAGACCCCTTTGGGGGTCAAATGACCCTTTTACGGGGGTCACCTAAGACCATCAGAAAACACATATTTCCGATGGTCTTGGGAACTGAGACACCACTCCTCTATCCATCTCCAGGTGTGTCCGCCCACATGGAGATACGCCCACATAGGAGGTCACAGCATTAGGAAGGTTGAGAACCACTGCTCTAGGACCTCAAATATGGTCCTTTGACTGAACCAAAACTTCACAGAACAAATCTTTTTATTAAGGGGATTTGTTCTGTGAAGTTTGAATTCAGTCAAAGGGCAGTACTTGAGGACCTAGAGGGCTACATGTAGCCTTGAAGCAACAGGTTCCCCATGCCTGTTAAGTTGGGAGGATCGTTTAATTGATTCTTTAGAAGATGGTGCTAGGGATGCATCCTTAAAGGAAATAATGATTCTGTGAGGTTGAAGAGAGAAAAGAAGAAACTCTAGGCATAGGCAGAGTGCTTGAGAGTGGCAGTCAGGACAAAGGCACAGACAAGGGAGAAGGAGTACAATGCGAAGAACAAAGGAAAGGCCTGTTTGTCTGGCTTACAAAGTGTGGAAAGTAAAGCAATATATAGCGAGGCTGGAAAAATAGCTTGTAACCAAATTCTGAGGGACTTTTAAAACTAAAAGAGATAATTATAAGAATGGAGTTTATTAAGTAGAGTAATGGCATAGCCAGATGTGAGATTAAGAAAAATCACTTTGGCAGTAGTGTTTAGACTGGACTAAAATAAGGAGAAACTTATGGAAGGCAATACCGATTAGGACATGTTTCAATAATGTGGGTGAGAGATGAGGTGAGGAAGGCTTTAGAACAAAGGTATAGCTGAGTTGATTTGTTGAGCACTGAATCAAGAACTTAAGAGTAAGATGAAGGACGTGTTGTGGATATAGGAATGGGAAGATATGGTCATCAGTTTATTAATACACATACACATCATATATGTATTAATGCATATGCATGTATACCTGTATGTATATGTGTGTATGTATCCTGGGACATTGAAGGGTTAGGGATGCCTTCAACAAAAATAGAGAAGTTTAGAAGGATGGATTTTGTGAGAAAGATAATGAATTTTCTTTTGAACATTTCAGATTTGAGAAGTTCCTGGGCCTCCCCATTTGAAATTTCCAATAGGCAGTTGGGGATGTGGGATTGAAATGGGAAATTTCAGGGACAAAATAAGGCTGGATGGAATTACTGCCATAAAGATGATACCTAGACACATGGGATTTGTTGAAGAAGTCATGAACAGATATAAAGAAAAGAGGATCCAGGATAAAGTCTTGGGAAATGCCCCCAAACAGGAAACATGAGATACATAATAAACATGCAAAAAAGACCAAGAAGGACCTATCAGACAGATAGGAGGTAAACCAGTATGGAAATTACTCCCCAAAAGGAGAGATTACCCAAAAGAAGTCTATGGTCAGCAATGTCAAGGATGAGGACTCAAGCAAAGACCATGATATTTGATAATTCAGAGATCACAGATAATTTTGCTCATAACAGTTTCAGTTTAGTAATGAGGTCAGAAGCCAGATTTGTAAAGAATGAAGAGGTAGCAAAGGCAAAGGAAGTGGAGACCATGAGTTTAGACATCTTTTAAGGAATGACTGAGAAAGAAAGGGAAGAAACAGGAGAAATAGGGCAATGGCTTGATAGGATGTAGAAGTTAGTAAAAATATATATTTTTTCAGTGGAGAGGACATGGTCATTTTAAAGTCAGCACAGAAAGAATTAGTAAATAGAGGTTGAAGTTTAGAGAGATAGATAGCATTACTGAGCTTGTAATTTGCTAGAAAAGACAGGAGAGAATGGGAACAAGGGTAAATGTGAAGGGGTTAGCCTTGACAAAAAGTAAGGTCGCATCATTCTTGGCTATAAGGAGATAGGAGATGATGGAGGCATGTTGTACACCCACTACTATGAAAATGGCTACCCCTTTAATTTTAAACAAAAGCTTACATTTATAGAAACAGAACTTTATTCTTTGAAAATCACTTTGATAGATTCCTAACAGTTTAAAGGATAATAGTAATGTGTGCAGGCCATAATAGCATTTAGTTTATATAACATTTCATGACTTATAAAGTGCTTAAAAATATTATCTCATTTTACATTCACAATAATCCTTTAGCTGACCAGGTGTTGATCATCTATCTAGTGTGGTGGTTAGAGTACTGTCCTTTATGGTCAAGAGAAGTCTGCTACTATTTCCTGAAAAACTCTTTCACAGTGTGCACGTGAAAATTGGACTGACTTTTTAAGTAAGCATTTATCACTCTCTCTGTTCTCAAGTATAGGAAGGTAGGAAGAAAGGAAGGAAGGAAGGAAGGAAGGAAGGAAGGAAGGAAGGAAGGAAAGAAGGAAGGAAGGCAGTAAGGACAAAGAAAAAATGAAGGAGAAAATAGCCATTTATTAAATACCTACTATGTACCAGACGCTGTTATAAGTGCTTTACAAATATCTCATTTGATCCTCACAGCAACCCTGGGATGTAGGTGCTATTGTTATCCCATTTAATAAATGATAAAACTGAGGTTGAAAAGGATTGAGTGATTTGCCCAGGGCCACTCAGGTAGTCAGAATCTGAGGTTGGATTAGAAATCAGGTATTTTGTGAGTCCAGATCTAGTGTTACCTAACTTCCCTTAAGGCATTTCCTTAACCTAAAGACATCCCTAAGCTTTGGAAGATATAGTTAGAGACTCTCTAAGAAGAGGTATCAAGGTACCCTTCTTAGATACAGAAATATAGATTTGTCATAGGGAGACAATTCTTTTATTATTCAAAGAAACATAGAATTATAGATTAGAAGACTATCAGAGCTGGCAGACCCACTAGAGTATTATGCATGATTTTTTGATATTGAGAGGTATGTTAGGACAATAAATGACAGAGTTGGAAGAGATCTCAGACAACACAAATCATTAAGCATTTATTAAGTACCTACTATGTGCCAGGTACTGTGCTATGCTTTGAGGATGAAGAAAGGACTTAGAACATAGAACAGAAAGTATTAGAGCCAAATAGAAAAAAGAAAAAAAAAACTTTAAAACAGACTGTTAGACTATGCTATTTAAGATCTTGTTAAGGCCTTAGAGACCATACCATCTCACCTCTTCATTGAACAGAGAAGAGCACTGATATCTAAAGAGGAAAAAATTCTTTGCTCAAGGGTAAAAAATGAATTGAAAATCTGGTTCTCTAATTTTGGCAGTTTTTTTCCTTCTGTGATACTACAAGGGAAGAAAATTGAGCTAGTATAGTAGAGTTTTGGGTTTGGGGAGGAAAATCCATGCATATTAGAATTGATTTGGGGAAACAGATTAAAGTTTTCAGGGTACTTCGGATGTGATTTGGGAAGAAAAGGAATAAGGACTCTCAGAGTTTTGGGTGACCTTGATAAATCTGAGGTGGTGATAATCAATGTTTGGAGAGGTACAGTGTGTTTTTGTTTTCTCCTTCCTGAAATCCTGTGGCAATGATTTTTTCTTGTATTAACATCTACATTAATGCCAATATTTTTTCTTTTGGAGTACATAGAATTAAAAAAAATGTTTGAAAATGCTTATTGAGTTTTGGAAAATGTAAGCATACATGCTTTTCTCTGCCAGACTTGACAAAATATTATATCCAGTTTAAAATGGAGAACATTTTATTGAAATTATCTATGTTTGTATTCCCGGAACATGTCTTTTTACTCTTTCATCTTAAATTTCAGATATTTGTGTAATGGAGAGAGGAGTACCAAAGGCTGCTGTATAATATTTAATTTGAATGGCACAATGGTGTCATTTTCATCCAAAGTGAAATTTTAATTATAAGTATTTAGAGGAAGAACAGGGAAAAAAAAACTTAAATAAGATGTTTGAAGAAATGGGCAGATGTGCGCCTTTTAGAACTCCCACCTACACTCTGAAATTAATTTCTCTATTTTATATGTATTTTACATTTATATATATAAATATGTATATATATATATATATATATATATATATATGTATATAATGTATATGGAGAGAAACACACACAGACACAGACACAGAGAGTGAGGGAGAGAGAGAGAAGGAGGGAGAGATATTCTTCTCCAAAATAGTGAGTATTTTTGTTTTACTATCTCTGCCACCTAATACACAATTCCTGGTACATAATAGTAAGTGCCCAATAAATATTTGTTCCCTGATTGATGTTGTGGAATTATTCAGAGCTCACAAAATATAATTTCAGAGAAGAAAAACAGGTGTTCCAGCTTTTGTTTGTAGAATAATAATTGGAGTTTTCTATAATTGAAACCTTATGGTTATATCTATTTCTGTAAGTTTGAGCTTAATCCATCCTAACTCTGACACTTAAGAGCTCAGTGATTTCTGGCAAAAAGCATCATCTCTCTGTGCTTCAGTTTACCTAACTATAAAACAAAGATAATCAATTCAATTTTATTTAAAAATATTTATAAGCACATATTTTGTACGTTTGTATGGAAAGACCTCCCTAAACTGATGCAAAGTAAAATGAGTAGAAGCTGGAGAACATTGTATGCAGTAACAGCAATATTGCAAGATGATCAGTTGTGAATGACTTATAATGAAAAATACTATCCATCCCTAGAGAAAGAACTGAAAGAGTCTGCCTACAGATCAAAGCACATTTTAAAAACATTTTTAAAAATTTTTCTTTGGTTATTATTTGGGTTTTCTTTCTTTTTTATTAATTAATTTACTTAATTTTAGTTTTCAATGTTCATTTCACAAGATTTTGAGTTCCAAATTTTCTCCCCATCTCTCCCCCCCACACCCACCCCAAGATGGCATACATTCAGATTTCTTCTGCCCTTCCTTCCATCATTACCACCCTCATCCCATTTCCCTTTACTTTCTTGTAGGGCAAGATATATTTCTACATTCCATTGCCTGTATATCTTATTTCCCAATTGCAAGTAAAAACTATTCTTAAAATTTGTTTTTGAAATTTTGAGCTCCAAATTCTCTCCCTTCTTCTCTCCCTACCTACCCTCATTGACAAGGCAAATAATTCAATATAATTTATACATGTGTAGCTATGCAAAACACTTCCATAACTGGCATTATATTTTACTCCATCCTATCCACCCCCCACTTATTTTATTTGCTCCTTTGACCCTGTCCCTTTTCAAAAACATTTATTTCTGACTATCCCCTTCCTCAATCTGCCCTCCCTTCTATTATCTTCCCTCTTATCCTCTTCCCCTTTACTTTCCCGTAGGATAAGATACCCAATTGAGTGTGTATATTATTCCCTCCTTAAGCCAAATTCAATGAGAGTAAGATTCACCCATTCCCTTTTGCCTTCTTGTTCTTCTCCTTTATTGTAACAGTTTTCCCTTGTCTCTTTTATATGAGATAATTTACCCTATTCTGTCTCTCCATGTTTCCTCTCATTATTTTCCTCTCTCACTTCTTAATTTTATTTTTAAAATATCCCTTCCTATTCAATTGATCCTGTGCCCTCTGTCTATGTATACCTGTACACATATATACACACACTCACATACGTATTCATATGCACATATACCCTCCTATATAGACTTATCTTGGTATATATACATATACATACACACATATATTTGTGCAAGGCCGAGATGCTGTGTTCCTTAACACAACAATATTCCAGTTCTTCACTATTACAAAAACTGATAATTTTACCATGATCCAAGATAAAGGACTAGTGGCTTGAAGACCCTACTTTCTTCTCTTTTTATAAAAATGGGACCTTCAACTTCTCCAGATTTATGACACTTCTAGAATTTCCTATGAGCTTGCAACTGTTACTATTACTATTACTTACTAACTCAACATCTATGCCAATACCCCTAACCCATTATTTCAATCCCCTGTGATGTAATTACAACTCATCAAGGGCAATCAAATAGGTGCCCTATTAGTATTTCCCTTCTGATGTTATGTCTCAGTTCTGTAATAGCCATTTTTGTTTTGTCTTCTATCATCCAAAGATCATTCACCATAGTGAGGAAAAAACATGTATATGCAAAAACAAAATGAATAAAGCCATTTTCTCTCTTTAGTTCCTTATCACTATTCCCTCTATTCTGTAGGAGGTGATTCTATCCTTTTTTTAATCCACATAGGTTTCCCAATATAGATTAAAAAATTCTTCATCTTGTTTTTAGCTTTCCTTGTCTTTCACAGCTTGTTCTAAATATTCTGGACATTAAAAAAATAAATTGGTGCAATCAGTTCATGAGGAAGAGTTCAAAGAGGATGATGAGTAGTGTGTTCAACAAAGAGATATTTTTTCAACAAAAATATTTTTCAGTTGTTTTCAGTTGTGTCTGACTCTTTGTAATCCCATTTGGGTTTTGTTTTGTTTTGTTTTGTTTTGTTTTTTTTGGCAAAGCTACTAGAATGGTTTGCCAGCCCCATTTCCAGCTCATTTTACATATGAGGAAATTAAGGCAGCAGCATTAAGTGACTTGCCCAAGTTGGCATAGCTAGTAAGTGTCTAAGGTTAGACTTGAACCCAGGAAGAAGAGACTTCCTAACTCTAGGCCCCACACTCTATCTACTGAACCATCTAGCTACTCTAAATGAGAACATGGATGAATGGCCATTTCTTAAATTTGTTAAAAGTTTCCCTTCATTTCTTATTCTCATATTATTATTAATATTAAATGAGGTCTTTTTGTTGTATAAAGTAACTGGAATAAAGGTGATGTCTATCAAATGGATACATTATGTTACAGGAATATAATGATTCCTTACTATGCCATAAAACATGGCATGTATGAAAAATTCAAAGACTAGAAATATTTAAATAAATTGACGCTAAAGTAATCCTAAACAGAATAAAATATTCACAATGACCATAAATATCCATAATTTAAATGGAGAGAATCAAAGCATAAAACCTAGAACTGAACAATACATAATCATAGTGACTGAGCATTACTCTAGAAGAGACTGTACTTTCTTCCATTCTTTGAAGAGGTGGAGAATTTCAGGTATGTAATAACACATATTGTTAATAATAATTAAAGGTTGATTTTTTAAAAAATTGCTTCCCATGCTTTCTTTTTTTGGAGTCTCTGTTACAAGAGGTAGAAAAGAAAGAGGAAATATTTTCATAAAAGAAGATGATGTAAAAGTAAAAGTTTAATTTTTTAAAATAATATTTCTTACATAAATAAAAAAGATAAATTAGAAACACAAAACTCCTGTTTATTGATTATTTCCCTTTGCATCTGTAATCTTCCCTGTAGTCAATTTCCCTCTTTGCTTCTTGCTAAGTGTTGTTTTTCCTCTAATCTTTTTAATTTAATTCATGTGGGTTTCCTATTTCTTCTGGGCTGGTTCCTTCAGAAGTTTATTTAATAGAATCTTGTCTATGCTTTTTATAAGTTATCAGAAATCTTCTTTCTAAAATCTAGGGTGCCTCTTAGTCTCTACCTGGATTTCCTTGCCTTCTATACTACAAATTGAAAGATAAAGTGTTCAAATTCTTTTAAACTTCCTATCATTTCTACATAATCCCAAAGTTGGAGAGAATAGGTTCTAAAATAGGAATTTCCATCATTGGCTCGTCTACCTTTTGAAGGATAGAATTATCAATTAAGCAAGTAAAGAAATTTTCAGCTGTTCTGCTTTGGGTAGAGAAAAATCTCTCAAGCAGATGTCTGGTTTATGAATGAAACCCAGAGAGGGAAAGTCATTTGTTGAAGATCACACAGCTAGTTAGTGACAAAGCTAGAGGACTACAACTATCCAGACATTCAAGTCAAATCAACAAGCATTTATTAAATGCCTCTTATGCTTGTTGAATTCATTGAATGCCTGAATAGCCAGAGGCTCTCATCTCTGCTGTAACATGCCTTCAAACCAGACTCGTGATCCATTTCTTGAACCATTTTCTCCTCTATTATTTCTTTCATTTCACTTAGTCTATATAGCACATTTGGATGATGACATTGCTTCTATTTCAGTATTCATTGATTTTTATTCAATTAATTTCCATTATGTTTCCCTACTTTGCTTCTTGGATTTTCTCATGTGAATGTATTTTCTTAGGATACAAGTCTATCCATTCTTTCCTCTCTTTTTAAAATTATTCTATCAGGCAGAGCCAAGATGGTGGCATAGAAGCAAGAAAACTCCATGAGTTCCCCCCATAACCACCTCAAATAATTTTTGTATATGTAGGTCCTTTTCCTTTAACCTCTTTAGGATACAGATTCAGTAGTGCTATTACTGGGATAAAATACATAGTTTTATAGACCTTTGGGCATAGTCTCAAATTTTTCTCCAGAATGGTTGGACCAATTCACAACTCCAACAACAGTGCATTAATGTACCTATTTTCCCTCAATCCCTCCATCATTTGTCATTTCTGCTCAGAGAGATGAGTTCAGAGTTGTTTTAATTTGCATTTCTCTAATCAATAGTGACTGAGAGTATTTTCTGATATGACTATAGATAGCTTTGATTTGTTTCTTTTTTTTTTTTTTGCTTTTTGGAGCGGGGAAGGCAGGGCAATGGGGGTTAAATGACTTGGCCAAGGTCACACAGCTAGTACAAATTAAGTGTCTGAGGCTGGATTCAAATGCAGGTACTCCTGGCCCAGGGCTGGTGCTCTATTAACTGCACCATCTACCTGCCCCTGATTTCTTTTTCTATAAACTACCTGCTTATATCTTTTGGTCATTTATCAATTGGAAAATGACTCTTATTTTTTAAATTTGACTCAGTTCTATAATAAGTATATATTTAAAAAAAGACTTTTATCAGAGAAACTAGTAACTGTAAACTTTTGTAATTCTCTGTGTGTCTTTTTGTTTCAAGTATGTCTCTTATAAACTATGTTTTTAGATTCTAGTTTCTAATCCATTCTGCTATCTACTTTAATTTTATGAGTGAGGTCATCCCAGTCACAGGTTAGTTGTTTTATGATAATATATTTCATATTTTCTTTTATTTTTTCATTCTTTTGACTGTGTTTTATTGTTTCTTTTTTAAAAAATTGATTTGTTTCTTTACTTTTAGTTTACCACATTCAGTTCTACAGGGCCTTGAGTTTCAAATTTTCTCCCCCTTCCTCTCCTCCTCCCCATCATGGAGGCATATACTCAGACATAGGATCTGCAAATATCTTCATATTAATCATTAGTCAGGTTGTAAAGAAGGATTATAACTGATAGAATGATCAGTGGGAAAGAGGAAACAAAACAAAACAAGGAAAAGAAAAACAACAAGTAGTTTATTTCAATCTGCATTCAGACTCTGCCTCTCTTTCTCTGGACATGGATATCTCTTTTGATCATGAGTCTTTTGGAGTTGTCTTAAACCTTACATTGTTGAGAGGAGCCTAGTCTTTTGAAGTTAGTGGTCACACATACATTGTGTCTGTGATTGTGTACAGATGTCTCCTGGTTCTACTCTTCTCATTCAGCATCAGTTTTTATAAGTCTCTCCAGGTTATTATGAAGTCCATTTGCTCCTCATTTCTTATAGCACAGTAGTATTCCATTATATTCATACACCGCAACTTGTTGAGTCATTCCCCAATGGATTAGTATGTCCTTGATTTCCAATTCTTTGTCACTACAAAAACAATTGCTATAAATATTTTTGTATATAAGGATCCTCCTCCCACTTCCCTTTGTGGGGAATATCATGTATCCCTTTGGGCATAGTTACAAATTTCTCTGCAGAATGGTTGAATTAGTTCACAAGTCCACCAACAATGCATTAGTGTTCCAATTTTTCCACATCCTCTCCAACATTTAGGATTTTCCTGTTTTGTCATGTTAGCCAATCTCACTAGTGAGATGTGGTATCTCAGAGTTGTTTTGATTTGCATTTCTCTAATCAATAATGATTTAGAACACTTTTGGTATGCTTATATCTTTAATTTCATCTTCTGAGAATGGCCTGTTCATATCCTTTGACCTTTTATCAATTGGAGAGTGGCTTATATCCTTATAGATTCAAATCAGTTCTTTGTGTATTTTAGAAATGAGACCTTTATCAGAGACACTGGTTGTAAAAGTTCTTTCCCAATTTTCCACTTCCCTCCTAATGTTGGTAACATTGGCTTTATTTTTACAGAAGCTTTTCAATTTAATCTAATCAAGATTATGCATTTTGCATTTTATAATGCTCTCTAATTCTTGTTTCATCATGAAGTCTTCTCTCCATAGACCTGACAGGTAAACTATCCCTTGCTCTCACAGATTGCTTATAGTATCAGTGTTTATACCTAGATCAAGCACCGATTTCTACTTTATTTTGGTGTATGGTGTTGGATATTGGTCTATGCCCAATTTCTGCCATACTATGTTCCAGTTTTCCCAGCAGTTTTTGTCAGATAGTGAGTTCTTATCCCCAAAACTGGGGTTTTTGGGTTTGTCAAACAATAGATTACTATAGTCATTGGCTTCTGAGTCTCATATACCCAATCTATTCCATTGATCCACTACTCTATTCCTCAGCAAGTACCAAGTAGTTTTGATGACTGCTGCTTTATAATACAGATTCAAATCTTGTATGGGTAGGCCACCTTCCCTAGCATTTCTTTTCATTAATTCCCTTGATATTCTAGACCTTTTGTTTTTCCAAATGAATTTTGTCACTCTTTTTTCTAGCTCAAAAAACTAATTTGTTGGTAGATTGATTAGTATGACTCTAAATATGTAAATCAGTTTGTCTAAAATTGTCTTTTTTGTTATATTAGTTCAACTCAGCCATGATCAACTGATGTTTTTCAAATTAGTTAGATCTGACTTTGTGTGAAAAATGTTTTGTAGTTGTGTTCATATAGGTCCTGGGTTTGTTTTGGCAGGTAGATTCCCAAATATTTTATAATGTCTACAGTAACTTTAAATGGGATTTCTCTTTCTATCTCTTGCTGTTGGGTTTAATTAGAGATATATAGGAATGCCAAGGACTTATGTGGTTTCATTTTATATCCTGCAACTTTGCCAAATTCATTTATTATCTCAAGTAGTTTTTTTTACTTGATTTTCTAGGATTCTCTCAGTATATCATCATATCATCTGCAAAGAATGATAGCTTAGTCTCTTCTTTGCCTTATTTGGTTCCTTCAATTTCTTTTTCTTCTCTTACTGCTATTGTTAACATTTCTAGTACCACGTTGAATAAGAGGGGTGATAGTGGACAGCGTTGTTTTATCCCTGATCTTATTGGAAATGCTTCTAGCTTATCCCCATTACATATAATACTTGTTGATGGTTTTGGATAGATGTTACTTATTATTTTAAGGAAGACTCATTTCTAGTGTTTTTAATAGGAATGAGTGTTATATTTCGTCAAAAGCATTTTCTGCATCTATTGAAATAAATATACGGTTTCTGTTAGTTTTGTTGTTGATGTGATCAATTATACTGATAGTTTTCCTGATACTGAACCACACTTGCATTCCTGGAATAAGTCCTACCTGATCAAAGTGTATTACTTTCAGGATAAGCTCCTGTAGTCTTTTTGCTAATATTTTATTTAGAATTTTTGCATCTATATTCATAAAGAAAATCGCTCTACAATTTTCTTTCTCCATTTTGTCTTTCCCTGATTTAGGTATCAGTACCATATTCATATCATAAAAAGAATTTGGTAGGAATCCTTCTTCTCCAATTTTCCCAAATAGTTTGTAAAGTATTGGAGTCAATTGTTGTTTTTTTTTTTTAAATGTTTGGTATAATTCACTAGTAAATACATTTGGCCCTGGAGATTTTTTCCTAGGGAGTTCATTGATGACTTCTTCATTTTTTTTTCAGAGATGGGGTTATTTAAGTAGCTTACTTCCTCTTTGGTTAATATGGACAATTTATATTTTTGTAGGTATTCATCCATTTCACTAAGATTGTCAAATTTATGTGCATACAATTGGGCAAAATAATTCCTAATTATCATTTTAATTTCCTCTTCATTGGAGGTGGATTCACCCTTTGCATTTTGGATACTCATAATTTGGTCTTCTTCTTTCTTCTTTTTATCATATTGAGTAAAGGTCTATCAATTTTATTGGTTTTTTTTTTATAATACCAACTCTTACTTTTATTTATTAATTCAATTGTTTTCTTAATTTCAATTTTATTAGTCTCTCCCTTGGTTTTCATTATTTCTAATTTAGTATTTAATTGGGGATTTACAATTTGTTCTTTTTCTAGCTTTTACCATTGCATGCCCAGTTTATTGACCTCCATTTTCTCTATTTTATTTATGTAAGCATTCAGGGATATAAAACTTACCCTAAGAACTGCTTTTGCTGTGTCCCACAAGTTTTGGTATGTTGTCTCATTATTGTCATTCTCTTGAATGAAATTACTTATTTGTTCTATAATTTCTTGTTTGACCCACTTATTCTTTAGGATTAAGTTATTTAGTTCCCAATTAGTTTTTAGTCTATCCTTCCATGGCCCTTTATTACATACAATTTTTATTGCATCATGATCTGAGAAGGATGAATTTAATATTTCTGTCTTTCTGCACTGAATTGTGAGGTTTTATGCCCTATTACATTGTCAATTTTTTTGTATGTGCCATGTATTGCTGAGAAGAAGGTATATTCCTTTTTATCCCCATTCAATTTTCTCCAGAGGTCTACCATATCTATCTTCTCTAAGGTTCTATTTACCTCTTTAACTTTTTTCTTGTTTATTTTGAGGTTAGATTTATCAAGTTCAGAGAGGGGAGTATTGAAGTCCCCTACTAGTATAGTTTTGCTATCTATTTCTTTCTCTAACTCCCTTAACTTCTCCTTTAAGAATTTGGATGCTATACTGCTTGGTGCATAAATGTTTAGTAATGATATTGCTTCATTTTCAATGGTGCCTTTTAGCAGGATATAGTTTCCTTTCTTATCTTTTTTAATTGATCTGTTTTTGCTTTTGCTTTGTCTGAGATCAGGATCGATACTCCTGCATTTTTAAATTTTAGCTGAGGCATAATATATTTTCCTCCAGCCTTTTACCTTTACCCTTTGTGTATCCTGTTGTTTCAAATGTGTTACTTGTAAACAGCATACTGTGGGATTATGGTTTTTAATTCATTTTGCTATCTGCCGCTGTTTTATGGGAGAGTTCATCCCATTCACATTTACAGTTATGATTACTATCTATATTTTCCCCTCCATCTGTTATGGGAATCTGAAATTCTTTCCTGCCCTTAGGCCCTTTGATAGGCTTAAGTGGCTCTGAGAATCTTCCCTGATTTGAAAATATACTCTGTCCCCTAATAGGCTGAATGTGGTCACATGGAGGCTGTGGTAGGAGGCTTGTTCTTCAGGAAAGCCCACACGTTATTACTTTGTGATTGGGCAGTGGGTCAGTCAAAAGTCTCTTCTCAAATGGAGGTTAGTCTCCACCCATAAACAAAGTACATTCATTTGGTCAATCACTCAAAGGCTTCCCACCCCTAAATCTCAAAAGGGGCAGGAGAGCACAAAAAGACATCCACCCTTAAGTTATTACAAAGTCAAGCTCAGCATTAAATACCCAAGGAAAGGTCCTTCTTTCATCTTCACTGGAGGCAAGCCCTCAGCAATCTCAGTTCCTGGGGAGACAAGGCTCAACAAAGCCATAGCCAGTGTCCTCATCAAGTCACTCTCTGCCTGTAGAATAGTCCCAGAACCCCTGAAAATATCAGCAAGGCTCTCTTCCAGGATTTCTATGAACATACCACAAGAAAATCCTCCTTCAGGGCTTCTGAACCAACAGCAAGGTTCCACAACCTCTACAACAGCAGCACTGTCCTTCACTATCAGGCAAATTTGGCAAAACAACATCAAAACAGACAGACAAAATACCGGTATCACAGTCACGCCTCCTCAGTCCTTGGCAGTTCCAGGTGGCAGTTCTAGGTGGCAGTTCCAACGGGCTCTTAGCAGTCTTCTCTCAGCAACTCAGGCTCCACGATACTGGATACTGCTCTCCCAAAGTTCTTCTGGCCTTCTCTAGGCTTGGGCCTCTCTCCCAGTTCACAGCTCCTCCCAGTTCAGCCCTCTCTCTTCATGTCAACAAGTCCATCCTACAAGTGGGATTCACAAGCTCTGGGTTTTAACACTCAACCCAAAAACCAAGCCAATACAGGAGCATCTCCAAATTCCATTACCAATACACCACCCTATTCCCTCTCATGTTTATACTTTTATTTTCCCCCTTCACCCTTCCCGTCCTTAAGAGTTTTCCTTTGACTACTGCCTCCTTCAGTAATCCCTCCTTACTAGGCCCCCTCCCTTTTCTTTCCCTTCCTCATTACTACTTCTTCCCTCCCTTCTAACTGTCCCCCCTTTTCTTAGCCCTTCCCCCCTCTTACCGCCTGTAGAGTACAATAGATTTTTATGTTTGATGTAGTATGTTATTTCTTCCTTGAACCAAGATTGATGAGAATAGATCTGATGAGATGTTCCTCTCCCTCCCCTCTTTCCCTCTATTATGATAAGTTGTATGTCTCTTCTCAATAGAGTCCTATACTTAACTGATTATGTTATTCCCTCCTTCCACCAGAACCAATGAGGACAAAGCTCATATAATATTCATTTCCCTTCTTTCCCTCTACTATAATGTTTTTATTCCTCTTTGTGTGGCATAATTTACCCTTTTCTGCTTCATTCTTTCCTCTTCTTCCATTGCAGTCCCTTTGCAGCCCATAATAAGGGTTTTTTAAATCATCATTTTGTTGAATTTATACCCATACCCTCTATTTATCTATATTCCTTTTAGATGTTACCATAAGTGCAGAATTCTCAATGTTAAAAAGTATCAGCTTCCCATATAGGTATGTAAACAGTTTGCTCTTATTAAATAACAAGTTGTGTGTATGTGTGTGTGTGTGTGTGTGTGTGTGTGTGTATTTTCCCTATTTACCTTTCCATGTCTCTCTTGAGTCTTGTAATTGGAGGTTGAATTTTTCTTTGATCTCTGGCTTTTTCATCAGGAAGTTCTGGAAGTCCATTATATCATTGAATGACCATCTCTTTGCCTTTAAGATAAAGCTCAGTTTCACTGGATAACTGATCCTTGGTTGTGACCCGAGTTCTTTTGCCTTGCAAAATATTGTATTGCAGTCCTTCCTATTTTTCAATGTGAAGCTGCCAGATCCTGCGTGATCCTGACTTTAGTTCTACAATATTTGAATTGTTTCTTTCTGGCTGCTTGCAATATTTTCTCTTTTACCTGCTAGTTCTAGAATTTGCCTAAGACATTTTCTGGAGTTTTCAATTTGGGATCCCTTTCAGGGGATGTCCAGTGGATTCTCTGGATTTCTGTTTTACCCTCTGTTTCTAGGATCTCAGGGCAGTTTTCCTTGATGAGCTCTTGGAAAATGTTGTCCAGGCTCGTTTTTTCATCATGATTTTCTTGTAGACCAATAATTCTTAGATTATCTCTCTTGGATCTGTTTTCCAGGTCTGTTATTTTTCCCTTGAGATATTTTACCTCTCTAATTTTTCATTCTTGATGTTTTGTTTGACTGATTCTTGGTATCTCATAGAGACATTAGTTTCAATTTGGTTGATTCTAATTTTTAGCAAATTATTTTCCTCAGTGAGTTTTTGAAGCTCCTTTCCCATATGTTTTTCCTTTTCACATATTTTTCTTTTTAAGGAGCTGTTTTCTTCATTGCAATGTTTTTTCTACTTTTGCAATACTGATTTTAAAAGAATTATTCATTTTATCTTCTACCTGTCTAGTTGGGTTTTCAAAGTTCTTTTTGAGCTCATCTTGGAAAGCTTTCTGTACTTCACCCCTTTTGAGGCTTCACCTGGGGGTATGGAGTCAATACTGTCTCCTTCTGAATTTGGTTCCTCTTTCTCACAATAATAGGATCCCAGAGTTTTTGTCTTTGCTATCTGTTTTTTACCCATTTTGAGGCAGGGCCTTAACCACATCATTCCTCTAGGGCTCTCAAGCCTTTACTGCTTAAAATTTTGCTTTGGGGCAATAATTACTGTGTTTTCAGGGTCAGAGGTGGGGATTGGAGCAGCCAGGGTTCACTCTGCCATTCTGGTCCCTCAAAGTTCAGAGAGGTGCTTTTTAAATTTCTAGACTGTGGGTTGGTAGTCCTAGGAGTAACTGCTGCCTCTGCCATGGGCCCTGCATTTGTCTCTTACCCAGCTCCATAAGATCCCAGACCTGTGGTTCTAGGTGTGGTAATGGATCTTTTGGCTGGTGGATCAACTTGCTGCCACATTGACCAGGCCTCATCCAGGCCTCTGAATGCCGCCCCTGCTTCGTCTGGGCCTCCCTGCTCTCTGTCTGTGTCATCTGGGCCTTCGCCTGTTTTATTGTTTCTTGATGTCTCATGGAATCATTAGCTCCTACTTGCCCAATCTTAATTTTTAAGAAATTATTTTCATCAGTGAAATTTCGTACCTCTTATACTTGACCAATTTTGATTTTTGAGGAATTCTTTTCTTCAGTTAATTTTTTACCCTTTTTAATTTAGCTTATTCTGCTTTTCTGTTGTTGTTAAGTGATTTTTCAGGTGTAGCTGATTCTTTGCAACACTCTTTTGGAGGGATTTTCTTGGCAAAGATATTGAACTAGTATTCCATTACCTTATCCAGCTAATTTTATAACTGAGGAAAAACCAAGATAAACAGGGTTTAGGGATTTGCTCAGGCTCACAGTGAGTGTCTGAGGCCTAATTTGAACTCAACCCTTCCTGACTCTAGGCCTGGCACTCTATCCACTGTGCCACCTAGCTGTCTATTCTGCTTTTTGAGGAGTTCTTTTCTTCAACAAATATTTTTTCCTGTTTTACTATTAGGACAATTTTGCTTGTTTAAGTTATGGTTTCTTCATATTTTTGTTCTCCTTTTACCATGCTGTCAATTCCCTTTTCAGAATATTTTTCCATCACCTGATCTATTTTCTAAGGTTTTTTCCTCTACCTCTCTAATCTCTTTAACTCTTTCAGGAATTCTTGTTGGTTTCTAGTAATTTTTCATTTTTTCTTTGAAGTTTTGCTTGTAGCTGTTTTCACAATGCTATTTTCTCAGTTTGTCTTGGTCATTCCTGGACCATGGTAGCATTTTATATTCATGTTTTATTTTGTTGTTATTAATTCATTTTTCCAGGCCATTTCCTCACTTTGAACATTATGTTAAAGTTGGTCTCTGCTCATGTAGAAGTGAGTGGGCCATGTCCCAAGAATCAGGTTTTTTATGCTGCTGTTTTCAGAACTAGTTCTGGGGCACTGCAATATTTTGTGCTTGCAAGATGGTGTCATCCTGGGACAGGTATGGTCACTGTTCTTCTAGTCTGTGCTGTGATCTTTTCTCAGGAAGAGCCCCTGGTCCCTTGCAATCACAAGCAATAGCACTTTTCTTTGTCTTAAAACTGAGAGTAGGGCCCCTGCTCCCTTGTGGCTGATCACCCTAGAAATGCAACTCAGAATTATTTAAATAACGAAGTAGCCAATCAATGCTAGCATTGTCAAGTGCCATTAAAGGGTGCCCTGTAATCTCTTTCTGAGCAATTGTCTGATCTCCTTAATTTTTCTGGATTGAGAGTTTCTCTGTTTTGATTTCTTTACATTAGGATCATTGGGTCATTTGCCTTGTAACCCATTCTTCATGAATTTGTATATTGACATCTGAAGGCACAGGTTTTATTTCCATTTTTAGGTGTTTCTTATTTCCTGCAAATTTCTGAACAATCTTAATTCCTATTTCACCTCTCAGCCTTTAAAATATTTGAAGATAATTATCTTGTCCTTCATAAGTCTTCTCTTTTCTGGAGTAAAATTTATGAGTTTTTCTTCACTGAACCTTTTAGGACATGGTATGAAGTCCCCTCATGAGACTTGCTGCCCTCCTATGGGTGTGCCATGACTTAAATCTTTCCTTAAATGTTCTGCAAGAACTAATCACAATACTCCAGATAAAATCTAACTACAAGACTGTAGCTTTGTTGACACATCCAACAGCGTTGGAAAGAAGTAGAAGAGATCTCAAGACAACATAGAACACAAAATTTTCAAATATCTAAGAGATGGTCTACTTTATCTCTTTCATTTTAATTGTTTTATTTTATTTTGATTAATGCCTTTAGTTTTATTTCACATTCATCAGAGAATAAGTTATTTCCCCATCTCCTGTGCAGCAAGCCCTCTTTTGTAAAAAGGAAACTATTCAGAAAAGTCAACCAATAAGTGACAAAATATGATTGTATATACATAATCCATACCTACAATTTCCCTCCTTTGTAAGTGAGAAAAGTATATATTCTCAACTGTTCTCCAGCGTCAAGCTTGCTCTATATAATTATACAGCATTCACTTTTGTTTCATTGTCATTCCATTTAAATTGTATTCTTCATATATATTTTCTTATTGCTTGTTACTTCATTTGTCATGAACTAAAATATAATTTCCCTTATTTCTTTGTATTCATCTTAATTGACTCTTTTTTAACCCTTTATTTTTACATTGACTGCATTTTTCTTTGTATTTCTTCCTATCTACCCTGTCAGACAATCATACATTATAACAAATCTTTTTAAAAAGGAAAAAGAGGAAAAAATCAATACAACTGACCAATACATTGAAAATATTTTATGTTATAGCCAATGTTCCATATCTACAAATTCCAACCTATACCAAGGGACATGAGGGAAAGTGTCTTCTCTGATCTCTTCTTTGGGGCTAAGATTTTTCTTTGTAATTTCACAGCATTCTCTTTCAATTGTTTTTTAGTTGGATATTGATTTTTCCACTGGCATTATTGTGGCCATTTTGAATATTGTTTTCCTGGCTCTTACTTTACTTTGAATCGGTTCCTGTAAATTATTCTATACTTTCCTGAATTTATTATATTTATTTTCTTTATTTATTTTGACACAAAATACTCTATTACATTAATGTACAATTTATTTAGCATTCTACAATTGAGAGACATCTACTTTTTTTTCAATTCTTTGTTGCCACAGAAAGGGAAGCAGTTAATATTTTGGTGTTATTTTGTCTAATTAATTCTTTTTGTCAATGACCTTGAGAGTATATGAGTAGCAGTTGAATCCTTTGGCAAAAATGTTATACACATTTGAGTAACTTTATTTCTGTGATTTTAAATTATTTTTCAGAATAGTTGTACCAATACACAGCTCCTCCAAGCAACATACTAGTTTGCTAGTCTTTCAATAACCCCTTAAAATTGGCTATATTGTTTTTTGTCAACTGTGAATTTTCTGGGTAAAAGGGAAAACTTCAGGGTTGTTTTGATTTGCACTTCTCTTATTTGAAGTGCTATCCAATATATAACTTCAATAATATACAATTACGATAGAAATAATGTTTAATATTATTATTTTACAATTTTTCTTCTGAAAACTTTTTGATTACTTGTTCATTAGGGAATGTATTTTAGTTACATATTTTTGTTAATTGCCCGAATATCTCAAACATCAGACTTGCTTCTGAGATACTTAATATAATTTACCAGTCAAGTATTTTACTTATTCTAGTGCATTAATTTTGTTCAGGCAAAACCTTTTCAATTTTAGTATAATAAAAATGATCTATGTTATCTGTTCTAATTGCGAAAAGGTGTGTATGTGAGTGCTGAAAATATAAAAGCTTGAAGAATCCCAACATGCTCGACACACAGGAAATGAGATAGTGTGAGAGGGTGTGATGTGACCTCTTTTAAGGCCTTTTGAATGAGGTATTCTTTTCATCTTAATGATCTTTGATATACTGCCCTATTCCCCTACCCATGACACAGAGAACTGGAGAGTTGATTCATTCTATCAACGTATAAGTACTGTAGTACTGAAACACTGCACACACACACATACACACACGTCCCACCAAAAGGGGAAAACAATATTGTTAGTCCTTGTAATGATACTGGGATTTGAAGATCTTCCACACCCCTTGAGCTTGCTGATGTAGCAGGAAGGGGTGGAGCAAGAGAACGCCGGAACCAAGCTAGTCTCCGTGAGGTGCTGACTGGAAGCTGCGGCAGAGGCAGTGGCTGCGGTTGCGAACTCCTTTTGCTTTGAGCAGGGCAGAATCTCTGCTAAGGACTCCTGCTGAGGACTGCCTGGGGCAGGAAGTGCCAGGGGCCGGAGCTGCTGGGACCAAGCTGCCTGGACGCTGAGCAGTTGCGTGCGTGAGGAGAGGAGGATCTTTGCCTGAGGTAGCCTGTCCTGTTTGAAGGCTTGAGGATGTGGATGTTTACTACTTTGACCACATGTGCCAACTTCATCACTACTGGGTTGGCTTTGACTTTCTGGTTTTGGGACTCAGTTTTCTGATATTTAAATGAATGCACTATCTATATTTCTTATGTAGAGAGCCTGTTTCATTTTGTGATTAATAACTATATCAGCATATTTATAGTTACTATAGGCATTGTGAATACTGCATTGCTGATACAGTCCTACATCCAAAACCCATGTTACACTATCATAGGCAAAATATAGACAAAATAGATGTAAGGTGATTTAGGGTGGGAGGAAGGTACTAAGAGCTCAAAGGTGAGGGTTAGTACAATCTTTAAAAAAAAATTGAATGTCATTTAATTTTCTCCCCAGTTACATGTAAAGAAAATTTTTAAGATTGATTTTTATAAGATTTTGAGTTTCAAATATTCTCCTCCTCCCTCTCCTCCCTCTTCCCCCTGCCCATGGCAGCATGAAATCCTATATAGCTTCTACATATGCCTTCACATTGAACATTAGTAAAGTTGAAAAGAAGAATTATAACCAATGGAATGAACAATGAGAAAGAAGGAATGCAACAAAACAAAATACAAAAAAGAGAGAGTAAGTAGTTTGCTTCAATCTACATTCTAACTCTGTAATTCTTTCCCTGGATGTGGATTTCCTTTTCAGTCATGAGTTTTCTGGAGTTGTCTTATAACTGCATTGTTGAGAAGATCCCAGTCTTCAATGTAAGTCATCACAGATACAATGTCTGTAATTTTGTGCAATGTTTTCCTTGTTCTGCTCCCCTCATTTAGCATCAGTTTATATAAGTCTCTACCGGATATTATGAAGTCTGCCTGTTCCTCATTTCTTAAACTAAGATAGTACTCCATTACATTCCTATACCACAATATGTTTAGCCATTCCCCAAGAGAAGGGTATCCCCTTGATTTCCAATTCTTTGCCACCACAAAAAGAGCTACTATAAATATTTTTGTACATATGGGTCCTTTTCTCACTTATATGATATCTTTGGGATACAGGCCTGTAAGTGGTATTGCTGGGTCAAAGGGTATGCACATTTTTATAGCCCTTTGAGTACAACGGAAACTTGCTCTTCAGAATGGTTGGATTGGTTCATGACTCAACCAACAATACATTAGTGTTCCAATTTTTCCCACATCTTCTCTAGTATTAATCATTTTCCTGTTTGGTCACATTAGCCAATCTGACCAGTGAGATGTGGTACCTAAGAGTTCTTTTGATTTGAATTTCTCTGATCAATAGTGATTTAGAGAAATTTTTCATATGATTTTATGTATCTTTAATTTCTTTCTCTGAAAACTGCCTGTTCATATCATTTGACCATTTATCAATTGGGGAATGACTAAGTTCTCTGAGTATTTTAGAAATGAGGCCTTTATCAGAGACACTGGTTGTAAATATCCTTTCCCAATTCTCTGCTTCCCTCCTAATCTTGGTTACAATGATTTTCTTTGTACAAAAACTTCTCAATAAGATGTAATCAAAATTATCCACTTTGTATTTCATAATGCTCTCGATCTCTTGTTTGGTCATAAATTCTTCCCTTTTCCATAAATCTGTCAAGCAAACTATTCCTTGTTCTCCCTGATTGCTTATAGTGTCAGCCTTTATATCTGAATTGTGAACTCATTTTGACTTTATTTTGGTACATGGTATAAGATATTGGTCTATGCCCAGTTTGGGCCATACTATTTTCCAGTTTTCCCAGCAGTTTTTGCCAAATAACTCATTCTTGTCCCAGAAGCTGGAGTCTTTGGGTTTATTAAACAGTAGATTACTATAGTCATTGGCTTCTGAGTCTTGTGTACCCAATTTATTCCATTGATTCACTACTCAATTCCTCAGCCAGTACCAAGTAGTTTTGATTGCTGCTACTTTATAACACAATTTGAAATCTGGTGTGTTTAGGTCCCCTTCCCTAGCATTTCTTTTCATTAATATTTTTGATATTCTGGACCTTTTGTTCTTCCAGATGAATTTTGTTATTATTTTTTCTAAGTCTATGAAATAATTTGTGATAGTTTGATTGATATGGCACTAATAAGATAGAATAATTTTGGCAGAATTGTTATTTTATCATATTTGCTTGACCATAAACAACTGATGTTTTTACAATTACTTAGATCTGAGTTTATTTGTGTGAAAGGTGTTTTATGATAGTCTTTGTATATTTATAGAGTGCGTCTTGACAGGTAGACTCCCATATATTTTATAATGTCTATAGTAACTTTAAATGAAAATTTCCTTTTTATTTCTTTTTGTTGGGCTTTGTTAGAAATATATATATATACATATATACATATATATATTTATACCCACACATACACACACACACACACACACACACACACACATATATATATATATAGATATATAGATATATATAGATATGTATGTATGTATATATTTATTTTATATCCTGCAACTTTGCTGAAGTAATTTATTATTTCAAGTAAGTTTTTATTTGATTCTCTCGGATCCTCTAAGTATCATGATATCATCTAAAAATAATGATAATTTAGTCCCTTCTTTGTTTATCTTTATTCCTTCAATTTCTTTTTCTTCTCTTATTGCTACAGCTAACATTTCTAGTACCAAATTGAATAACAGGAGTGAGAGTGGACATCCTTGTTTCACCCCTAATCTTTTTGGAAATGCTTCTAGCTTATCCCCATAACTTATAATACTGGCTAATGGTTTTAGGTAGATGGTGCTTATCACTTTAAGGAAGACACTATTTATTCCTATGCTTTCTAGTGTTTTAAATAGATATGGGTGTTGTATTTTGTCAAAAGCTTTTTCTGCATCTAGTGAGATAATCATGTGGTTTCTACTACTTTTGTTGTTGATATGATTGATTATACTAATAGTTTTCCTAATATTGAACCAGCCTTGCATTCCTGGAATAAATCCTACCTGATCGAAGTGTATTATTCACATGATACATTGCTGTAATCTTTTTGCTAATATTTTATTTGAACTTTTTTGCATCTATATTCATGAGAGAAATTGGTCTTTAATTTTCTTTCTCTGTTTTGACTCTTCCTTATTTAGGTATTAGTACCACATTTGTATAATAAAAAGAATTTGGTAGGACTCCTTCACCAGTTTTGCCAAATAGTCTTAAAAGTCCTGCAATTAATTGTTCTTTAAGTCTTTGATAGAATTTGCTAGTAAATCCATTTGGCCCTGAAGATTTTTTCCTGCGGCCTTCATTGATGGCTTCTTCAATTTCTTTTGATGAGATTGGTTTATATGAGTATTTTACTTCGTCTGTTAATGTGGGCAATTTATATTTTATGCAAATATCCATCCATTTTGTTAAGACTATCAAATTTATGGGTATACAATTGGGCAAAATAATTTGTAATTATTTTATTTTCAATTTGGTCTTTTTCTTTAAAAATAAGACTTAGTTTTATAAAAAAAACAACAATGAAATTGATAAACCTTTCCTCAATTTGACTAAAAAAGAAAGAAGAAAGATCAGATTTCTATTTATTGATCTTTTTCAAGCTTTTCCAGTTGCATGTCTAATTCACTGATTTCCTTTTTCTCTATTTTATTTATATAAGCATTTGGAGATATATAACTTCTCCTAAGAGCTGCTTTTTCTTCATCCCATAAGTTTTGGTGTGTTGTCTCATTTTTGTCAGTCTCTTGAATGAAATTATTGATTGTTTCCATGACTTGTTGTTTGACCCACTCATTCTTTAGGATTAGATAATTTAGTTTTCAATTAGATTTTAATCTATCTTTCTTTGACCCTTTTTTGCATATAATTTTTATTGCACCATGATCCGAAAAATGAATTTAATATTTTCACCTTTCTTCACTGGATTGTGAGATTTTTATGCCCTAGTACAGTGTTAAATTTTATGTATGTGTATGTGCCACTGAGACGAAGTTATATTACATTTTATCCCCATTCAGTTTTCTCCAGAGGTCTATCATATCTACCTTCTCTAAAATTCTATTCACCTCCTTAGCTTTTTTTTTTCTTTTAAGTTTGGGTTTATAAAGTTCAGGGGGGGGGGGGGTTGAGGTCCGCCACTGCTATAATTTTGCTATCTATTTCTTCCTTTAACTTCCTTAAAGTCCCCTGAAGTCTACTCTGGCTGATCTGTGTTACAGATCTGTGCAGGTGTGGCACACACTGGACTGTGCTCCACTCTCAACCAGTACAATAGACCCTTCCTGTGTGTCTGCCAGGCTGCCTTCAGTGGGATATTTGTTTCTCTCTGTCACCTTGTGGGTTCTGTAGCACTAAAATTTTAGAGTCCTTTTTACAGGTATTTTATTCCACCATCTTGGCTCCACCCCCCGCTTCCCCAGGATTTTGGTTTTTTAATCCATTCAGCTATCTGCCTCCATTCTTTGGCAGAGTTACTCCCATTCATATTCACAGGCAGGATTATTATCTGTATTTTTTTCTCCATCCTTGCCCCTGCTCTCGTTTATGCTATTATTTCTCCATCCTTCCTCTTCTCCCCAGAAGTTTTCCTTTTGACCGCTGCCTTCCTCTATATTCCCTCCCTATTAACCATTGTCCCTTTTCCTACCCTTTTCTTTTACTACTTCATCCCTTCCTTCTAACCACTCCCCCCTTTCTCTCCCCTTTCACCTCCTACTGTCTGTAGAGCATGTTAGATTTCTATACCTTAACAAAGTATGTTATTACTCATTGAACCAATTCTGATAAGGGGAAATCTCAAACTATACTCTTCTCTATCCTCTTTCCCTCTATTGTAACAAGTCTCTTCACTTTAAATTCTTATACTTAACTATACTATTCCCTCCTTGAACCAAAGCCAATGAGAGTTAAACTCATCTATGTTCATCTCTGTCCCTTCTTTCCCTCTAGGATAATATGTTTTTGTGCCTCTTCTGGTGATGTAATTAACTCTTTTCTGCTTCCTCCTTTCCTCTTCTCTCATTACAATCCCTTTGCACTCCCTTAATTACGTTTTTATCATCACATCAGTTAATTCACACCCACACCCTCTATCCATGTATACACCTTTTAAATGTCATAATAGTAATACAGTCCTCAAGATTAACAGATATTATACTCCCATATAGGGATGTAAACAGTTTGCTCTCATTTAATAACAATGTGTATGTGTATGTGTATGTTTCACCTGTTTACCTTTTTATGTCTCTTTTGGGTTTTGTATTTGAACATCAAATTTGCCATCGAGTTCTGGCCTTTTCATCAGGAAGGTCTGGAAGGCCCTTATTTGTTTGAATGTTCATCTCTTTGCCTGAAAGATTATGCTCAATTTTCTTGGGTAGTTGATCCTTAGTTGTAGTGCAAGCTTCTTTGCCTTACAATTCCAAGCCCTCCAATCTTTTAACGTAGAAGCTGCTATTTCCTGTGTGAACCTGACTGTAGTTCCTTGATATTTGAACTGTTTGCTTCTGGCTGCTTGCAGTATTTTCTCTTTGACCTGATAATTCTGTAATTTGGTTATAATATTTCTTGGAGTTTACAGTTTGGGTTCTCTTTCAGGAGGTGATTAGTGGATTCTTTTGATGACAATTTTACCCTCTAGTTCTAGGACCTCAGGGCAGTTTTCCTTGATCATTTCTTCAAAGAAACTACCCAGACTTATTTTTTCATCATGGCTTGCCAGTAGATCAACAATTCTTAGATTCTCTCTCCTGGATCTATTTTCCAGGTCAGTTGTTTCTCAAATGAGGTATTTGTTGTTTTCTTCCATTTTTTCATTTTTTCATTTTTATTTGACTGACTCTTGATATCTCATAGAGTCATTAACTTCAGCTTATCTAATTCTAATTTTTAATGAATTGTTTACCTCAGTTAGGTTTTGAGTCTCCTTTTCTGTTTGGCTAATTGTACTTTTTAAGGAGTTGTTCTCTTCAGCAATTTTTTTTCCATTTTGCCAATTGTAATTTAAAATAATTGGTCAATTTTTCTTCTACTTCTCTAATTTGACTTTTGAAATCTTCCTTGAGCTCTTCCTAGAATGTTTTATTTTTTCATATTACCTTTTGTGGTTTCAGATGTGGGTATAGTGTCAATGCTGTCTCTTCTAAATGTGAATTCTGATCTTCCTGTTCACCATAATAGAATTCTATAGTCTTTGTTTTTCCAATTTGTATTTTCCATTGTTATTGCTTTCCCTGGCTTATAAAGTGGATTTCTGCTTCTGGGGCACAGAGGGCTCTGACACACATGTCTTGTGCTGTGAGTTAGGGGCCTGGTTACTGGCTTTGTGTGCTGTGGCCTCTGGTTCTGTCAGTTAGAGGCTATATAATGCTGCAGCTTGCCTGGTGCTGAACTTGAACAGGCTTCTGAGTGCCAAGAATGATGCTGAGGCCAGTGCTTTCTGTGTTTCCCTGGGTTTACACTGAAGCTCACAGTGTGAGGTGTGGGTGAGGGGTGGTCTGGCTACTTCAGGTCTCCACCTAAACACCCCCCCCCCCCCAGGCTAGAGCTCAGGCAGGCTCAGCTGCTTGTGACCAGCCTTGCACTGGTGTCTACCTATTTCCCTGGTTTTGTGAAGGCATGTCTTGGTTCTGGTGTCAGTGCTTGCTGGCTCCACTCCCCTGGGGTTCAGGGTCTCCTTCTGGTCTGCTGAGATGGGGCTTGTTGGGATGCCTGCCATCCTACACTGGGCCCCTTTAGCCTCTATTTGACCATAGCCACATCCTTCTTGTAGATCTCCCAAGCCTGCTGCTCATTCTACTATTTCAGGATTTCACCCTGAGGCAATACTCTCTGAGTTTTTCAAGGTCACTGAGGAGGGGTGGGATGAGAGCATTTACAGTTTACTCCACCACTGTGGCTCCTGGAAGTTTGGGTAGGTGACTTTTAGATATCTAAAATATGGGCTGATAGCCCCAGGAGTAGCTGCCACTGATTCAGGCCCTTTTCTTGTCCCTTAGTCAGCTCTGAAACACCCCTGTTTTGCTACAGAGACTAAGAAACAACTAATCTCAATAGGAAGCTATATATAACATTCCTATCCTATCTACATGAGAAGAGAACCAAGGAATAGCAGTGTCATTAAATCCCAGAAAAAAGAGAGTAACCAGGAGGGGATATGGTTAACAATATGAAATACTGAAGAGAAATGAAGAAGAATGAGGACTGAGGAAAGGCTATCAGGTTTGTCAATTAATAGATTATTGGTGACTTTAGAAAGAGCAATTTTGTTTGAGTGATAAACTGGGAAACCAGATTCAGAAGAATTGACAAGTAAATTTCCTTCCTGGGTCAGTTTTTAAGGGTTTAAGAATTCCAATGATGAAAAAAAGGGTTGGGTTCAAAATATTCAATTCCACTATCTAGATGAATAGGTTCACCACTTAATGACACAAGTTTCTGCTTTACATTTCAGTGAGTTGATCATAGCCTACATTTATATAGCATTTTATATCATCTAAAGTACTTTCCTTATAATAGCCATATGAAGTTGGTAGTGCAAATAAAATACCAATGAGAGAACTGAAGTGGAGTAGAGAAAGTGACTTGCCCAAGATTAATGATCTTGTAAGTGACAGATAACTCTAAGGTTCACTCTACAACATTTCTGATAACACTCAGAATTATTGACATCTCTACCTTTTGTAAGTTCTTGAGTTTGTAGTGGAAACCTCTGACTCTATAGCTCCAGTGATTATATGGATCTAATAGAAAAGGAACACATACGTCTAGAAATAAAAAACAAAACAAAAACTGAAAACGAGCTCAGATGCTAGCATTCAGGTGAATCAGTCTAGACTTAGTCTGATCTCTGCTTAATCATCATTTTTTCCACTTTCAGTGAATTATATGCATTGGATCCAGAATAATGTAACATTTGACCTCAAATTGTCTTGGGGGAACATTCCCATGTACCACAATGATGACACAGAGTCAGTTAATCAGAGAATGCCAGAGTTGAAAGGTGCCTTGGATATATTAAATTCTAACTCAATCATTTTAGAGATGAAGAAACGGGACCTCAGGAATGTAAAATGACTTGCCCTCAAGGTATACTTGGTTCAGTGGGAAAAAATATTCATTTTGGATTCAGATAAGCAGATTGAGACTTGAAAATCCTGGTTCTGTCATTGCTACCTATATATGGGACCTTAAGGGTATGACTTATCCTCTTAAGGCCTCAAGTTTCCTTAAGTACAAAATGAAAGTGTTGGACTACTTGACCTCTACAACTTGAAATCTATGCTTCTAAGTGGCAAATCTAGATCTGAAGATGAGAAGAGCTGAAAATTATATACCACCCAGTCTTAAATGCTCTCCTGTACACATAACTAATGCATTCACTCTGAATATAATACTCTTCTGAATTACCACATTCCATTGATTCTAACCAAACTTTGTCTCACTACTAAGTGTAGTTCTATCTAAGACCACTTCAATCTCCTTTCCATTATATGATTCATATAATTACCCACAGCAGCAATGCCAATAAAATTATCAGCTTTTTGTTTGGGGTTTTCCCTGAAGGATGGCAATAGCTGCCATCGCAATAGAAGGTGCTTCCTGAATTTTCCCCAGTTTACACTCCTGGAAATTCACTCTTTTTCCTGGCTATACAGAGAGGACCTAGTGGAATTGTTTTTCCTCTTGGCTTATGGATAGAATTGAAGGCTTTGGAATCAATTATGTATAAACAGTTCAATCAGATAGTCCACATAATCCCTCCATGTCATTTCTGCTTGTCAATGATGGAGTTGCTCATTGTTTTTGTTGGTTTGTTTGTTTTGGTTTTGGTTCAGGATAAAGAGGGAAAGGTTGGCACACTGGTATCAAAATGTAAAGAATATTCTCAATTTTTTTTTTGAGGAGAGGGAACTTACCTCTAATTCTCTCAAGAATCCTCAGAGGGCAAAAGAGCAGTTATTGTTTGCAAACTGGCCATGCTTCCTATTTAGGCAGACACTAAGATTCTATTAGGAACTAAATAGTCATCAGTTCCTGGGCCAGGTTTCTATGACTACCTGGTCAATATGTGACTGCAGGTGCCTTTCAAGTTTCTTTTTCCCACTAGGAATCTTTCACTGGTTTGAGATATTATGTGCCCTCTCCTGCTTCCCTATATATGTGTGACTTAGCACTGTAAAGTTCTCAGATAATCATAATCCCCTCTGTGTATGGATTTTAGAATTTATAGAACATTTCTACATATGTCGCATATGCTACTACGTATAACTAGTAGGTAAGTTCTAATTAGTGCTAATAAGAAAGCCCCCAGGATTGATCTCTTTCTTTGAAGTTGCACTTCATGTTTCCATTGGGTTAGGACCAATTACCACATATTACATAATCATAACCTCAAATAGTGTAAATTCAAAGAGAAGAAATCACTCAAGGGAATTTGTTATACAATGAAATAATTAAAAATACTTATTAAGAAGTTACTATATGTCAGGTACTATGTTAAGCACTGGGAGTGGTCAGAAACTGTCTTTATTTCATATTTAGTCCACTTATTTATTTCCATATATATGCATATGTAATATTTATTTAGTATTTAATTTTCCCCTGGGTACTTGTAAAAACAATTTTTAACATTTTTTTTTAAATCTTTGAGTTCCCAGTTCTCTCCCTTGCTCCATCCCCTCCTCCCTTATCGAGAAGACAAGAAATTTCATGAAGGTTATATATATGTAGTGATGCAAAACATGACCATAATAGGCATATTGTGAAAGAAACATAGAGAAAAAAAAACCTCAAGAAAAATAAAGAAAGTTAAAAAAATAAAACAAAAGTTGCTTCAATTTGTATTCAGACACCATCAGTTCTTTCTCTGGGGATCGTATAGCATTTGTCATCCCAAGTCCTTTAGAGTTGTTGTGGATCATTGCATTACTGAGACTAGCTAATCATCTTACAATCTTACAATAGCTGATCATCTTACAATATTTCTGTTATTTTGCACCTAATACATTTCACTTTGCATCAACACATGTATGTCTTTCTAGTTTTTTTTTCTGTATCCTCAAAAAGATTGAAATCAAAACCAAAAAATACCAAAATATTTATAGCAGCTACTTTCTGAAGATAAAGAATTAATAAATGAGGGGATGCAGATCAATTGGGAAATGATCAAGTAAGTTATGGTATGTAATTATGATGGAACACTATCGTACTATAAGAAATGATGAGCAGGATGCTCTCAGAAAAAAAAATTAACATTATCTAAAAATTTTATTAATTTATATATTTTAGTCTTCAACATTCATTTCCATGAGATTTTGAGGCCCAAATTTTTCCCCATATTTCTCTCCCCTCCATCCCAAGATGGCATACATTTTGATTACCCCTTCCTCCAGTCTGCCATCCACTCTACCACTCCTCCTTCTGTCTCCCTCCCCCTCACTTTCTTGTTGGGCAAGATAAATTTCTGTACTCCATTGCTTATGCACCTTAATTCCCATGCATGTAAAAAATATTTTATAACATTTTTTTATAAAGCTTTGAGTTCCAAATTCTCTCCTTTCCTTTCCCACGCACCCTCACTGAGAAGACAAGCATAGGTTATCAATGTGTAGTGTAAAGCTCTCTTGAAGACTGCTACTTCTGAATAACTTTAGGAATCCAATCACATAGTATAGTAAACTCTCTATTTATTCAGCAATAAACTAAACCAAAACATTAAAGAAACTGAAGCACAGCATTTACAATAATATAACAAGTCATTACTAAGCTGGTCACATAGTCTTGAACAAAACATGTCATTCAGTCGATCATAATCTCCTCAATCAATATAGAGCACCCAAGTCAAGTCTTCTTTCATTTTGACTGGAAGCTGGCTTCCAATCATCCTTAAGCCAATCATCCTTAAGGGGTAATCATCCTTAAGTCAATCAAGCTTTAGGGGTAGCAGAAAGTACAATCATCCATCCTTAGGTCACAGTAACTTACAGTATCATTAGTCAGCACTGAGTACCCAAGTAAAATCTCCTTTCATCTTAATTGAGGATGACTTCTAAACCCCATGGCTCCTCTTCCATACTCCCAACTCTTGCCTGGATTCACCTGACTCTTGCATGTATTTTTTTATTAATATTTCTAAAATTGACTTTGATTTACTTTTAGTTTACATCATGGATTTCCATGACATTTTGAGTTACAAATTTTCTCCCCGTCTTTCCCCTACCCACCACCCCAAAACAGTGATCCTACTGTATAACTCCTCCCCCAATCTGCTCTCTCCTATATCCTCCCCCATCACCCGTCTGACTTACTGGTAGGGTAAAATGAATCTCCCTATCCCAGTGCCTGTATATCTTATTTCCCAGATGCATGTAAATAATTATATATATATATATATATACACACACACACAAACACACACACGCATATATATATTTAATATTTGATATTAGAGCTTTAAATTCTAGATTCTTTCCCCTCCTCCCTTGTCACCTGTCCCCATTGGAAAGATAAGCAATTCAATAAAGGCCATACATCTGTAGTTAGGCGGAACATTTCTACAATGGACATATAGTGAAAGACAGACTATATTTCCCTCCTTCCTATTCTACCCCACTTGTTCTATTCTCTACTTTGTCCCTGCCCCTTTACAAAAGTGTGTGCTTCTAACCACCCTCTCCCCTCAATCTGACCGCCCCTCCATCATCCCCCCTCTCATCCCCTAGCTCCCTACTATACTGTAGGGCAAGATACTCAATTTAGAGTGTATGTCATTCCCTCCCTAAATTAAATTCAATGAGAATAAGGCTGACTGATTCCCTTTTGCCTTCCTGTTCTTCTCCTCCATTGTAACAATTATCCCTTGCCTCTTCTATATATGAGAGGATTAACCCCATTCTGTCTCTCCCTGTCTCTCATTCTAATCCTCTCCCACCTCTTAATTTCACCTTTTAAAATATCATCCCTTCCTATTCAATTGATCCTGTGCCCTCTGTCTATGTACACATATATATACACATGCACATATGTATTCATATGCATATATACCCTCCTATATAGACATATGTGTATGTACACACACACACACACACACACACACACACACAC
>JAQQSU010013599.1:0-11621 GCA_028627135.1 Pseudochirops cupreus | reverse complement strand
TGTTTCTATGTGCAAATGCTATTGATTATTATGCATTTATCTTATATATCGGAAGCTTTTAAATATATTAATAGTGTATTTGTTATTTCTATGGAATTTTTAAAGTAAAGAATCATATTATCAGTAAATAGCAATAATTTTATCTCTAAACTGTCTATGACTTTTATTTATTTCTCCTTTCTTATTAGTATTGTTAGTATTTTGAGAATCATGTGAAATTGCTTGGTTGGTTATTGTCCTTCATTCTTGAAGATGACCAAAACAACATCTCTATGCTAAAGTTACGTTGCAGTGTGTTCGACTGTGGCTGATCAGAGCAATGCGAGGACGGAATGCTCTACCACAGGTTGGGCACAAATAGTCTGTGTGAACATTTGGTGTGGAATCTTCAGATTTGTGCATCCTGCTTTTCCTCTGAGCTGTTTCAATTCTACTTTGCTCATAGAGCACAACACCTTCTCTGATGTGGGCATACCATGCTGAGCGGTCATGTGCCGGTGTCTCCCATGTCACACTATCAGTTCCAAAGTTCTTGAGAGAGACCTTGAGAAATAATATTAGGCAAAAAAAATACCGTGGCTTTTGCTACTATATTTATTGGGAAAGTCTCTAGTGTTTCTCACTGCAAATAATCCTAGATTTTTGGTTTAGTTATATACTATTTTAAAATTAAAAATTGGCCCATCTTTGCCTAGACTTTGTAGATTTTTTAGAAAATAGCAAACAAAGGTTGCACTTTATCAGTAGCCATTTATGAATCTATTGATATAATCATACAATTTGGGAGACTTTATTTTTTGTAAGATAAATTTTCATAATTATTTTCCTAATAGAAGATTATGCTTGTATCCCTGATACAAATGCTGTTTGGTAGGGTAAATGCTTTTTTGGACATGCTGCTGTAGATTTTTTTTGCTAGCATTTTGTTTAAAACTTTTGAATCAATACTCATAAGTGATCTAAGTCTATGGTAGTCTTTGCTTTGTCCTTCTTTTCTTTGGTATTGGGATTATATTTCTGTCATAAAAGGAGTCAGCCAAATATTTTTTTTTCTCAGTTGCTGAAAATAATATGATATTAATCGCTTCTTAAACATTCAACAGAAGTCACCTGTAAGTGTGTCTATATCAGGGTTTTGTTTTCCTTTTGATTTCCTTCTTGTTCATTCATTTTTATTTTTATAGGTTGGGTTGTTTAAGATCTCTATTTTGTGTTCTGTGAATTTGAACTTGTTATGTTTTTGTAGATGTTTTCCATTTGTTTTAAGTCTTCATTTTTTCTAATATGGATTTCCCTTGTAT
The DNA here is from genome assembly GCA_028627135.1 of Pseudochirops cupreus. Classification (NCBI taxonomy): domain Eukaryota; kingdom Metazoa; phylum Chordata; class Mammalia; order Diprotodontia; family Pseudocheiridae; genus Pseudochirops; species Pseudochirops cupreus. The sequence continues at coordinate 10,320 of JAQQSU010013599.1, read as the reverse complement.
GCCTGCTAGCATGTAGCAGAATGTCATGCATAATAGTAGCACAATTAACTCTCATTCAATGAATATTGACTCAGTAGCATCATCCTCACATTTGAAAAGGAGAGCATATCATATATTGATTCCAAAATTCTGCTTCTGATAAATGGACCTGGAAAGTTATAGTTAGAAAACATTAGAACTGGAAGGGAAGATAGGGGCAGGGGTATGAAGGCCAAATGTTTAACAACCAGTTCTCCAGAAGAAAAATATGCAACATGTACTTTTGTAATGGTAATGGGGATTTGAAGATCTTCCCTGCCCCTTGTAATGGCAAGCAAATAAATTCTTAGCACCTTGTTTCAAGTTGAGCCTTGCCCTTGATCATATCAAGTCTTTCTTAAGAAACAGAACTTGTGAAACTCACAGTGGGATGAACTTGCTGATGCAATAGGAAGGGGCAGAACAGGGAGGAGCTAATGACCAGAATGAAAATCTGAGCACAAGCTGACAGAGAGCCAGAACTGCTGGGCACAAGCAGCATGGAGGCTGAGCAGCTAGCGTGAGAGAGGGGCATTCTTGCTTAAGTTTTGAAGACCTGATGGAGGGCAGGTTGGGAAGGCTTGGGAATGTTGGTGATTGCTGCATGAGTTATGTGTACCAACTTCATGGTCACTATGATGAATTTGGCTTTCTGGTTTGAGGATTTGGCTTTCTGATGTTTGGATAAATGCTTTGAGTCTGTCCTTTATGTGGAGAGCCTGTTACATTTTGTGATTCACAACTACACCAGCATATTCATAACTGCTGTGGGCACTGTGAATATCACATTGGCATTATAACTTTTAAGTTTAATCTATATTATTTACATTTTTCCATCCTTTTCTTAATTCTAGAAATCAACACAACAATTAGTCAAGTTCTGATTTGTTATTTGTTTGTTGTTTGTATGCCTTTGTTATTTTCTGAGGTGTAAATGCTCATACACACAAAAGCAACTATGGGCTCTCTCAAGTCTGTCAGAGTCATCTCCAGCACATCCCTGGTTAGTGTTCATCTATTCAAAAAGTAAAGTTCCTGAAAAGGAGCCTCCTCTATAGTATACTCAACAAGGTCAAGGCTTTGTCTGAATATCTTCAGTGAGAGAGAATCTACTTTCTCCCAAGGCAATCTATTCCACATTTCCATAGCTTTCTTCATTAAGACTGCTTTCCTTCCATTGAGCCTAAATTTGCTTCTTCCCAGCTTCCTCCCATTGTTCCTACTGGCCTCTCTGAGGCCAAACAAGACAAGTCACTTCACCCTTCTAAATGGCAATCTGTCAAGTCCTTGAAGTCAGGTTTCATGTCATTCACTTCTCCAGGTTAAATATTCCTAGGTTCTTAAATGTCATTTCACATGGCGTAATGCTGAGGTCCTTTGTCTTTCTGGTTTCCCTACTGAGTCATTTCTGCACTGAGTGTATGCATTAACTATAGCCAGGCTGCAGCTATATGAATGAACTGATGCCTTTGTACAAAACAAGGGTTCTTTTATTTTTTTGGCCTTTTTGGAGTGGGAAGGGAGGGCAATTGGAGTTAAGTAACTTGCCCAAGGTCACATGGCTAGTCGGTGTTAAGTGTCTGAGGCTGTATTTGAACTCAGGTGCTCCTGACTCCAGGGCTAGTGCTCTATTCACTGAGCTACCTTGCTGCCCAAAACAGAGGTTCTTAACCTTTTGTGTGTGTGTCACGGGCCCATATGGCAATCTGGTGAGGTCTCTGAACTTCTTAGAAAAATGTTTTTAGATGTATAAAACAAAATGTATGATTATAAATGAAACCAATTATATTGAAATATAGTTATCAAAAGTCTTCTTTTAATGGCCCCAGGTTAAGAAACTCTGGCTAGGATAACATTTCATCTGCTAGTCTGGTGGAAAGAGAGTGTTCTGCTATTTGCTACTTGTGCAGTCTTAGACAAATCACTTAATCTCTTTGAACCTTCACTTCCTCTTCTGTAAAATGGAAGAGTTGGTCTCTGAGTTCTAAATTCTGTGATCCCATGAGTCACTGAGAAACCAGCACTTAATCTAAGTCAGCTTGGTCTCACTTGACCATGACATCTCTTGGTCACAAAGGAAAAGGAAAGGGAGAAAATGAGCATTTGTGTGCCTATTATGTGCCAGGCACTATATTAAGTGCTTTTAAGAAATATTATCTGATTTGATCTTCATAACAACCCTGGGATGGTAGATGCTATTATTATCTCCATTTTATAGTTGGGGAAACTCAAGTAAATAGTGATTTACTGACTTGTCAGGCTATAGTGCTGCTGTACAGTACCTATGGTGGCTATGAATATGCCAACATAATTCTGATTTACATAATATAACAGACTCTTCACATGGAAGACAGAACCAAAACATTTATTCAAATACCAGAAAGCCAAATCCATCATAGCAACGAAGAAATCTATACACAATAACCATGCAGGCGGTACAGCCATCCCAAAACCTTCTCCTTGCTAGGGCCTTCCACAATGAAAACTCATAGCTCACTGCCTGCTTCCTCTCTCTCCCTCAGCTCTAACTGCTCTGATCAACTTCTTCTGGGCTCTGTTCCACCCTTCCTGCTCTACCTGTTCAGCAACTTCTCCCACCATAGGCTTCATGTGAGTCAAACTCATGTGACCTAGGCTTCCATTTGACTTAAGAAGGTCACATGGGCCTATTAATGGATGGGGAAGATCTTCCCATTAAGCAAAAATACATTACCATTACACAAGCATAACAGAGGTAGTAAGTGTCTGAGGCCAGATTTGAACTCAGGTTTTCTTGACTCCACACCCAGTGGGCTATCAGCAACTTTGTACAGTTGCAAAGTTTGCCTTATTGCCTTCCTACTGCATCTGCAAAACAGAAAGCCCCCTTTGATCATTTCCTAATCCATCTATTGTAAGAGTAGAAAAAAAAATGTGAGTCGCCATATGGCTGACTTTTAATGAATGCAGAATACATAGGCCACACGTGCGCATTTCTGGATGGGTGGGCAAATGAGGCATTATGATTTGCAGTTAAATACCCAACTCTGAGAAAAGTCTTCCCTTAGAGACCACTTCTGTGTGGCTGTGTAAGTAAAAAAAAAGGCAATGGTTCAGAGGATGCAGCAAGTGGCAAAGCATACTTAATGACGTGTTCCAGGGAGGAAATTAAGGTTGGCACTGTTGAGGTATTAAACTTAGTAGAGCAACACGTAAGGATTAAAGAGGAAAATTTCAGAGAGAGAACTCATTCCTCTACACTGACACAATTGTAAGAGAAAGTGGACTCTGACAATGTGATTTACTGAAAGCTCTAAAATATAACACGTTAGAGTGGCTGTGTATCAAAGTCATTTTTCTGTTCTATTACTTTTAATGAATAGTGTAGATCAGTGAATATATTCAGTGGAAAATAGCTCAGTGAATTTCTGATAAGGGAAAAAAAATACCCCCAAAAGAGCAAGATTTTGTTCAGTCTTCTCTCGCCCCGCCCCCGCCCACCTCCACAATGGCTAACACTAAGGACAATAGTTGTCATTTTATAGTTCTTTTTGAATGATAATGTACATTTTATGTGTATTCTCTCATTTGGGCTTCAGAAAAACCCAGTGAGGTGGACAGTACAGGTAATATTATACCCATTTTGCAGGCAAGGAAATTGAGGCTCAAAGGATTGTTACTTGCCTATGGTGACACAGCTGGTAAGTGGCGAATTTTGGATATGAAATCCAGTTCTTCCTGACAAAAAGTTTAGCACACGTGGTTGCCTCTCAGCATTTTCTTTATATTTTCTATAAGCAAACTTAGACAAGTCACTTATTCTCTTTGAGCTTTCCCTTCCTCCTTTGTAAAATTGGAGGGGTTGGTCTCTGAGGTCTAAATTCCATGATCCTGTGAATCACTAAGATACCAACACTTAACCTAAATCAGCTTGGCCCCACTTGACCATGGCATCTCTTGGCCTCAAGAGGTGTTTTCCATTCCATATGCTTAAACATGCAGATTCACATACTCAGTGTAAATGTGTTTGTGCAAATGTGCACTCATGACATTCTTTTACTTATTGACTTTTCTTTGTTACGATGGTTCTGATGATCAACAACAACAATTACCACAACCTTGCACAACCACCTCTCCTCCAGAACCCAGCTGACATGGCAGAAAGATGGCACTGCTACAAATTAGGCATTGGTCTATGAAATAGTCCCCAGTGATTTAATCTGTGACCTTGAAAAAAAAGATAAGACCTCCCTTTCAGAGGTTTCAAGCAGAGTTAAAACTAGCAAACTTTTGTTTTCAGAGTTAAGATGTAGAGCTGTTTGCTAGGGTTTCAACTGTTTTTCTTCTGTTCATTTTGGCTGGAAGAATTAAGAATGAATTCTTCCCATTGCCAGATAATTTATCAGATGGACTCTTTCTACTTTTTGTTAACAGTTGTCCATCTGGGGAAGCTGGTGGTACAGTGGACTGAGCATGGAGTGCCAGGCCTGAAGTCAGGAAGACACATCTTCTTGAGTTCAAATCCAGCCTCAGACACTTACTAGCTATGGGACCATGGGCAAGTCACTTCACCTTATTTGCCTCAGTTTCCTCCTTTGTAAAATGAGTTGGAGAAGGAAATGGCAACCACTCCAGTATATTTGCCAAGAAAACCCTAAATGGAGTCATGAAGAGTCAGAAATGACTGAACAACTACCACGACTCCATCTGAATTTCCTCCCACCCTCCAACCCCCCTTAAATATCTCATTAGGTTAATGTTGGTCCCCACATGCTATCAGATCTTGACAATGAGCGTATCAAGGGGTTCTATAATCATGGTTTTTGTTGATGTTTATATATACACATACACATATATGTATGTATATACACATATACATACAGATACATGCATACACATACATGAATATGTGCATACACACATATACATGTAGATGTATGTATATATCGGGGGGCAGAGAGAGACAGAGAGAGACAGAGACAGAGAGAGAGAGAGACAGAGAGAGAGAGAGAAAGAGGAGGAGGAGGGCGAGGAGGAGGAGGAAGAGGAGAAGCAGAAGAAGAAGAAGAAGAAGAAGCAGAAGCAGAAGCAGAAGAAGAAGAAGAAGAAGAAGAAGAAGAAGCAGAAGAAGCAGAAGCAGAAGAATAAGATGAAGAAGAAGAAGCAGAAGAAGCAGAAGCAGAAGAATAAGATGAAGAAGAAGAAGAAGAAGAAGCAGAAGCAGAAGAATAAGATGAAGAAGAAGAAGAAGCAGAAGCAGAAGAAGCAGAAGCAGAAGAAGAAGAAGCAGAAGAAGAAGAAGAAGCAGAAGCAGAAGAAGCAGAAGCAGAAGAAGAAGAAGCAGAAGAAGAAGAAGAAGAAGAAGAAGAAGCAGAAGCAGAAGAAGAAGAAGAAGAAGAAGAAGAAGAAGAAGAAGAAGAAGCAGCAGAAGAAGAAGAAGAAGAAGAAGCAGCAGCAGAAGAAGAAGAAGAAGAAGAAGAAGAAGAAGAAGCAGAAGAAGAAGAAGCAGAAGCAGAAGAAGCAGCAGCAGCAGAAGAAGAAGAAGAAGAAGAAAAAGAAAAAGAAAAGAATCAGGGCTTGATCAGTTCCATTTCAATCTGACCTCTTAGCAACTGACAAGAGAGGGCTCAAGATGGGAAAATATATGCTTTTTAGTTTCTCAAGAGTTAGTTTATGCAGTGATCTATATTTTAGCTCAAATTTTATCATTGATGCATATTACTTTTATGATTTTTGGACAAGTCATCTAACTTCCCTGAGATTTAGATTTCTTATCTGTAAATGAAGGGGTTAGAGTAGATGGCCTCCTTTCTGGACCTAAACCTTTGTTCCTGGGATCCTGTGGCCTTAGATGACCCATTCCTGTATGTTGTAGTAAAGGCTAAAGATAGAAATCACTTCCTGAAAGATTTAGATACATTCTTGGACGACAGAACTATAATGTGATAATAAAGGAGAAAAGAATATTTGGTGTTCATATGTGATCTTTGGGTATGACATCAAGGAGAGAAGTCATGCCCTCATAAAGTTGATCCCTTAGTAACATTGGGAATTAGATTCCTGGGACAGATTGATCCCAGGTCTGAGCCAGCATAACCATTATTAAGTATTTATATAATTATGATTCCCCCATTTAGACCTTGTTACAATGTGAATATGATCATAGGTTATTGAAGGCTTGTCAGTGGAGTAAAAATTGGTAGGTTCATTAGGTCTGGAAATATATATATATGACTTATCCAAGAACCAATGTAGTTAAATTTAGCAATAAAAGACTTACTACTAGGGTTGTTTTTGTTTTTGATTTTTTTGTCACAAGAATTCATGATAGTCTTCTATGAAGGTGTAGAAGAGTTACATTTTGAGTTTGCGGAGGGAGTATTGACACCCATGAAATCATGCATCATTAAGATATCAGAGCATAACACATACCAAATAACATTGTTAGAATGAATGTCATTCACCCATCCCCAAATGGCTATCTTTTAGGATACCAGTGAGTGAAGTCATACAGAAAATCCCTTAAACCTTTCTACTCATTTAGAGGTCTTATATTTGAGATTTTCTTTTTCCCTATGAGAGAGAACTCTATCTGTCACTTCAGTCTGGCATCTTCTTTAAAATTTATAGAGTTGGAGAATTGCCTAGAGCATTGAGATGTTATGTCAATTACCCAGAGTAATTGACACATAGTATGTGTCAGAGGTGAGACTTGAACACAGTTCTCCCTGGTTTGGAAGATGGCTTTCTATCTTCTATGCCATGCTTCTTCTCACTAATATTATTGTGGTTAATATTGTTTAAGATTGTTCTTTAGAACAGTGGTCAAGTATAGTGATGAACCTTCTAACTTAGCCATCTTTAAAAATACTTCTTCAGAGAATAATTAAACAAATTGTAGTAGACATGGAATTATTTTTTTTACTGTAAGAAACAAAGAATATAAGGAATTCAGAGAAACATGGGAAAACATGTATGAACTGATGCTGAAAGAAGTAAAGAGCCAAGAAAAAAACATATCTGTAGGTTATAGTAACATAAACAGAAAGAACATCAAAACAAAAGTGAATGTTATATAATTTTAATGACGAATCTGGGTCCTAGAGAAGATGTAAGGAAATTCCCCTCCCTCCTTTCCTGGAGTGTTGACCTACTATGCTTATAGAATGTTATTGTCAGAAATGATTTTGCTTAATTGCTTTTGTTTGTTATAAAGAGGACTCACTGGGTGGGTGGAGGGTAAGTATATTTAGAATTGACTGATTTTTTTTTTAAAGAATCTTGGGGGCGGGGAGAGGCAGCTAGGTGGTATAGTGAACAGGCACCAGCCTTATAGTCAGGAAGACCTGAGTTCAAATCCGGCCTCAAACACTTAACCCTAGCCTTGTGACCTTGGACAAGTCACTTAATCCCAATTGCCCTGCCCTCCCACTTCCAAAAAGAAAAAAAAAGAACCACTGAGAAAATGTTAATTACAAAAGAAAATACTCATTTTGATTGAGATAGCAGGTATTTCACAGACTCACAGAATTTGAGGGTTGGAATGGAATCTCATTAGCCCATTATCCAACCTACACACAAAAAGAATATTCAGTAGAACATCCTTGAAGCATGGCTGTCCATCTCTACTTGAAGACCTCCAGGGAGTGTGAGCCCAACACCTCCATATGTAGCCCATTCTACTTTTCTTTTCTTTTCTTTTATGCTGCCAATTTCAAATAGATTTTATTTTCCAGGACAAGACTTGCATTTCCACTTTTTTACAGTAATGATAAAGTACAATAATGTTCACTTTTCTCCCTCTGCACACATTCAAGTATTCAGAATGCTCAGATTTACACAGTAGCTACTTTTAAACCCCTACTTCCTTGGCTGTAAAGTTGAGTCCCTCATTTTCTGGAAAGCTCTGTGGAATGCTTTTACTTCTGGTGTGTTTAATTGACCTCTGCAATGGTGGGTCCAGAAAAAGCACCTCCAGATAGGGCTACTCTACCCCATGGTAACCTACCAGGCATGCCTCCTGGCACATCCCTTGAGCTCTGGTATAGCTTAATAATGATGGGGTTGCAGACCTTCTCCAATTCTTTCTGCTGATGCTCAAATTCTTCCTTCTCAGCAGTCTGGTTCTTATAGAAGCAGTTGATTATTTCTCTACATTTATTAAGGATCTTCTCTTTGTCTTCATTACCAATTCTGCATTGCAGTTTTTCATCCTCTATAGTAGCCTTCGTGTTAAAAGCTTAAGATTCAAGAAAATTCTTGGAAGACACCTTGTCTCTCTGCTTCTCATCTTTAGCCTTGAATGTCTCAGCCTCCTGGACCATATGCTCAATGTATTCTTTGCTCAAAAGTCTTTTATCATTGGTACACATTCTCAGATTTATCTCCAGACCAAAATGGCAGCCTAGACAGCTGTACCATAAGCAATAGCTTCATCAGGATTGATACTCGTGTTGAGCTCCTTGCCATTGAAGAAGCCTTGCAGAAGCTTTTGGATTTTGGGGATTCAAGTGAAACCACCCAACGGGATGATGTCATGAATCTGTGTTTATCTAGCTTGGCATCTCTTAAGACCTCTTCCACAGAGTCCAGTGTATCATGGAAAAGATCAGCTCTTTGAAATGGGCTCAGGTGATTGATGTTTAGAGGTTGATACCTTCACAGAGGGAGTCAATCTCAATACTGGCCTGGGTACTGGAAGAGAGGGTATGCTCTGAAAGTTTCACAAGTGATGCAAAGACAGCAAACATCCCTCTTGTTTTCACTGATGTCCTTCTTGTGCTTTTGCTTGAACTCAGCAATGAAATGGTCAATCATACAGTTGTTGAAGTCTTCCCATCTAAGTGGGTGTCCCTAGTTGTGGACTTGACCTCAAAGATGCCATCTCCAATGGTAAGAATAGACATAGAAAATACCACCTCCAAGGTCAAAGATCATGTTTCTCTCAGCACCAATCTTTTTGTCCAAGTCATAAGCAAAAGCAGCAGCAGTTGGCTCATTGATGATTTGGAGCACAGGAGACCAGCAATGACTCCAGCATCTTTGGTGGTCTGACATTGGGAATCATTGAAATAGGCTGGTGCTGTAACCACAGACTTTGTGACTGTCTTCCCAAGGTAAGTTTCAGCAACTTTTTTCAACTTGATCAAGACCACAGAGGATACTTCTTCTGGATAGAAACTACTGATATCCCCTTTTACTCCACTTGGACATTAGACCTGCCTGTGTTAAAACACCAGTGTTTCATGTTTGACTATACAACTGCATCATCAAATCTGCAATCAATTAGATGTTTATCATAAAAAAAATGTTGGTGGGGTTCATTGCAACTTGATTCTTTGCAGCATCACCAATTAAACATTTTGTGTTGGTGAAATTGATGTAGGTTGGGGTGGTCCTGTTTCCTTGATCATTAGCAATGAATCTCTACTTTCTCATGGTGGAAGACTCCTACACAGGTATAAGTGGTGCCAAGATCAGTGCCAACTATAGGTCCATTCAACATGGTTGCCAGGGATTTGGGGGATTTGAGGGTTATAGTTGACCTCAATGGAGGAAGAAGGCCTGCTGCTATGCTGGATAGTTCTACTTTTCAATAATTCTAGTTATTGGGAAGATTTCTGTATATGAAATCTAGATTTATTTCTTTAGGAAATCTGTCCACTGCTCTTAGTTCTCACTGTGGGCTCAAACAGAGCAAGTCTGATCCCTCCTCTGTGTGACACCCCTTTAAATACTTGAAGACAGTTTGTATTTCTCTTCTGAATCTTCTCTTCTTCAGGCTATTTAATGCCCAGATATTCCAATCAGTTAATGTAATATTTATCTGTACATTTTGAAACCAGTCTTATTTTTTTTAAATTTAAGTTTTATTATAGTTTGTATCATTCATTCCCACAAGATTTTGAGTTACATATTTTCTACCCATCTTTCCTCCACCCACCGCCCCAAAACAGCCATCTCAGTGTGTCACCCCCTCCCCCAGTCTATTCTCTCCTATGTCACTTTTTGGTAGGGCAGGATGGATCTCCCAACTGCACTGCCTGTGTATCTCAAGTTCCAGTTGGATGTAGTCAATAATAATAATAATAATTGCATATATATATGTATAGATAGATAGATAGATAGATACACATTCATAACATTTGATTATGGAACTCCAGATTCCAGATTCTTTCTCCTCCTCCCTCACCACCCATCCCCACTGGAAGGACAAGCAATCAAATACAGGCTGAACGTGTGAAATTACGCAGAACCTCTCCATAGTGAGCACACTGTGAGAGTCTGATTAAATGTCCCTTCTTCCTATCCTGCCCCCCCATC
>JAQQSU010013598.1:0-11621 GCA_028627135.1 Pseudochirops cupreus | reverse complement strand
GATAGAGGGGAGGGTAGGTTGAGGGGAGAATAGTTAGAAGCACACACTTTTGCAAAGGGACAGGGACAAAGTAGAGAATAGAACAAGTGGGGGGGTGGTATAGGATGGAAGGAAATAAAGTCAGTCTTTTACAATATGTCCATTGTGGAGATGTTTTGTGTAACTACACATATACAGCCTATATATATTCCCAGTGTGGGTGGGTGATGAGGGAGGAAGGGAAAGAATCTGGAATTTAAAGTTTTAAAATGAAATGTTTTATATGTATATAATTATTATTATTATTTTTTGTGCTTTTTTTGGAGGGCAATTGGGGTTAAGTGACTTGCCCAAAGTCACATGACTAGTAAGTGTGTCAAGTGTCTGAGGCCGGATTTGAACTCAGGTCCTCCTGACTCCAGGGCTGGTGCTCTATTTACTGCACCACCTAGCCGCCCCCAATTATTATTATTATTATTATTATTTACATGCAACTGGGAAATATATAGGCACTGGGGTAGGGAGATCCATCTTTCCCTACCGAAAAGTCAGAGGGGTGATGGAGGAGGATATAGGAGAGAGCAGATTGGGGAAGAGGATATACAGTAGGATCGCTGTTTGGGGGTGGTGGGTAGGGAAAAGACAGGGAGAAAATTTGTAACTCAAAATCTTGTGGAAATGAATGATGTAAACTAAAAATAAACAAAAGTTAATTTAAAAAAAAGAGAAGTCAACAGGGGATTCCTTCTATTTTCACTTTTCCCCCTAGTTCTAATAGGTCTGAGCAGTTTTAATTGAGCATTTCTTGAAATACTGTTTCTACACTTCTTTATGGTCACAGTTTTCAGGTAGTCTGATAATTCTTAGATTATCTTCACTCTGAATTGTTTTCCATGTCAGATGTTTCTGATGTGAAATACCTTACATTTTCTTATTTCCATTTTTCTTCAGACTTCAATTTTGTTCTAATATTCCTTGTTGTCTCATGGAGTTATTAACTTCTAATTTCCAAGAAATCTCTTACTTGAGTAAGGTTTTGTAAATTCTATACTAAATTGTTCCTTTCTTTGCTCAGGAGCTCTCATTTAATTTACTCATTTAATTTTCAATTCTTGCCTCATTTCTTTAAGGAATTCTAATATAGCTCGTAGAAAACCTATTGATTTTACTGAAGGCTTTGTCTGTAGAAAATGAAGAATCATTTTATTCATCTGTGTAGGAAGGTGACATGTGGATGGATCCTCTATACACCTACCATGCAAATCTTCTTCAGTATCACATTCATCTAAAGAGATCTGAGGCTGGGCCTTCACTTCCAAGTTTCTGCTTAGCCAGCTAGTTTGTTCCAGAGAAGAACCAGCTATATTTCCCACAGCTTCCAGGACTTTTTGGGTGATGTCCTGAAAAGTAATCAGTGGGAATATAAGTGAAAAATAAGTTACTGGCAAAAAAACTTCAGTGTCCAAACTAGCCAGTCATATCAGAGAGTATTACGTACAACTGAGTTTCTAGTAACTCTGGCCACTAAGCTGTATACTATTACTTGAAGATACCGGTTTTAAAACTTCTTGGTACTCTGGCTTTTTGTTGGTAATATATTTACATTATTTCAAGTATTAAAAGTACGTGATGACACAATGATAAGATATTGTTGATCTTAATTTATGACCAAGAAGTAATCAAGAATATTCAGTATGTTAATAAAATGAAATGAAGCTAACATTTATATTGCTCAATTTAATATTTTAATGGAACGTTTGGTAAAACATCTAAAGTTTAATGACTAAAAAGCTCCTTCGGGAGAAAGATTTGTTTCCTTTCTTCTTTATGCTAGCTTTCAGAGGTGAAAAACTGGAAACATAAATGAAAATGTTATCTGCAAATTATTTGCAGTATATAATTTCTCTCTGATCTAATTAGAAGCATCTGGTAGTGTAATAGATAGGGCCTGGCGTCAGGAAGAAGTGAGTTCAAATTCACCCTTAGACACTTACTAGATGTGTGACCCTGAGCAAGTCACTTAACTTCTATCTGCCTCAGTTTTCCTAAAGTGGGAATAATAATAGCAACTATCCTACAGGGTTTTTGTGATGATCAAATGAGATAATATTTGTAAAAAGCACTTAGTACAGTGTCTGGCACATATAAGATGCTACATAGATGCTTATTCACTTTCTCCTTCACTACCATCTAAAATTAATATGCTAGAAGATGGAATTATTCTGCCTAAAACACTGCATAATTGGTGAATGAATCCACATGAAATATTATATCCCACCCCCAAAGGCAAATTATTTTTGTAACAATACGATGTGGATTATGTGGGCAGAACAGTAACAAAACGTTTTCCAATGAATCTATTTTCTGTTATAATTAAAAGTAATGGAGGAACTTAAAATCAAGAGGATATGTTTTTCAAAATCAGTTTCTGCCTATGAGAATACTCTATCTTATGAGAAACCCTGGCAATCTGCTAATGACAGCAAAGAGCTTCTAGGAGAGTAGTTGGCTAAGTTTTTCATACACATACCTGAAGGTCTTTCTGATCCTTCTTGCTTTCCAGGTTAGGCGTTCTTGTCACAAAATCATTGAGCATACTATTGAAAAACAATTCACTCCAAGTCAACAACAAAAACATTTTTGCTGGCGTGAAATACCCCCCCTGTGAGAAATACCAGGGCAATTTAAATATCCTGATCTGATACCTGAGGAGCAGAAAGTATCCAGGCGGTGCCAGGTTCAACTGCACGGACTCCTTTAATACGCCTAACAAGGAAGCAAAGTTTTCCTGTAGAACTGAGACAGGGAGCCTGTTTAAAAAAAAATCAAGATGTAACAGAATTCATAGAATATGAGAGTTAGAAGGGACTTCAGTGACCATTTAGTTCAACTAATACACTAAAAGAATCCCCATTATTATATAACTGACAAATGGTCTTCCCATCTGAGCTCAAAGAATTACAGGAAGGAGTAAGCCATCATCAAGACCAAATTGGATTCTTTGCAACTTCTGCCTGCTGCTCCTGGTACTGCCCTCTAAGGCCAAGTAGTACAAATGTAATCCTTTCATATAACAGCCCTTTTAAATTTTTTGTTCCTCATGAGTTTTTTCTTCTCCAGGAACACCACTTCCAATTCCTTCAACAAATACTCATATGACCTGAACTCAAGGATCATCTTGAGTTGCTCTCCTCTGGACATTCTTTAATTCACTGAAGTCCTTAAATCCCAATGCTCAGATCTTCAAGAACAGTGGGATTATCATCTCCTTATTGCTGAAAGCCATGTTTCTTTTAATGCAGCCAAAAACAGCATCAGCTTTTTGGCTGCTACAACACAGTGCTGAGTCATTTTGTGCATGTATTACACTAAAACGCTCAGACCTTTCCCAAAGACCTGTTGCCTAACCATGTTGTAGCTAATTTTTTTTTCTACCCAAATGTGAGAATTTGTATTTATCCCTATAGAACTTCATCCTGGATTCTGACACTGTCACACAGTGTGTGAGCAATCCCTCCCATCTTTGTGCCACCTGCAAATTTGATGAACATGCAATCTATGCCTTTATCAAAGACACTGACAAAAACAGTAAATAGTACAGAGCCAAGCATGATTCTCACATCATTCCACTGGAGATCTCCTGCCAAGTTGACATTAACAATCATGATAACTCTTTGAGTTGAGTCATATAACCAGTTCTGATCCATCTGACTGTCTAAAAGTCTACTCCACAATGTTTCATCTTCTGAGATACTTCATATATGACATCCTTTATCAAAATTTTTGCTAGACTCTGAGCATGGATATTATCAGAAAAGGGTCATGCCAAGTGCCTAGAAAAGGTAGCCTGTTTGAGGGAGACTTTTGGATCTCAGAGAGAGCTTATTCATTCATTTGCTTATTTTTCTTGGCTTATATGATTATTAATTCATTTGTTTATTCATTCATTAATTCTTTCTTTTGTTTATTTAATTATTTATTTATCTGTGTATCTTTTTTTTTCCTGGAGAGAGGTAGGGCAATTGGGGTTAAGTGACTTGCCCACGGTCACATGGATAATTTTTGTGTTAAATGTCTGAGGCTGGATTTGAACTCAGGTCCTCCTGATTCCAGGGCCAGTGCTCTATTCACTGCACCAGCTAGCTGTCCCTTGTAGATTATTTTTTAAAAAGTCTTTTTTTTAATAGATGGAGGAAAATCTGTAGATCCGGGATTAAGCACTATTTCAGAGTTGAATACGTCTTTTTTTCTTGGTCTTTCTATAACTAACAAACCAAAGTTGAAGCTCATATAAGGTAATAGCTGATATTTTATGTAGTATTTTCTGGTTTACAAAATGCTTTTACTTATATGATCTTGGGAAGGCTAATGTAAATATAATTTTATAATAAAAACTACTCTTTTTTCCCCTATTCTTCTAACCGGCATTTCTAATAAGCATTTCCATAAACATATTTTGTGATTATCCATTTAAGGCCTTTTATTTAACTTATTTGGTCATCAGTTTTCTCTTCCATAAAATAATGGTGTTGGAATAAATTTCCTATAAAGTACCCTTCAGTCACTGGATCCTATGTCTCTTTTAAAAGAACATTACATCAGGTCAGGCCTTATAATAAATATTGCCTGACTGTGTGTTATCATATACCACATAAAAAGCAGCTTAAGTCTTTAGTGACGGAAAGTGAAATCATTTGCCTCGTCTATGCTTGGAGAAATACTGGAGAAATCATTCGGATAATTTCCAAGTCAAGAGTCTAAATCAGGAAATAAAGTCATATTTCCTTCTAGATGTTAATGTAATAGAATCTGCGACTTGGGAACACTTGATCAAGAAAATCACAGAAACTACAAACTCAATTACCTTTGAAGGTAAGTGTAGCTGAAATGCAACACAGGGATATCCACTAGAGATGATTTCTGAAAATAAACACAAAAAAATTGCTGTTATTCAGCAGAAAATAAGGAGAGAAACAATTTTCAAATACAAGGAATGTGACACCCACATATCTTGTTAAATAAGAAAAATCATACTTCACTTATCATTTCATAACTGATTCATTAAGCATCTATACCATGTGTATAGTAGGACACTGGTTTCTTGATGCAGCTTCCCTGACCCCCGACATTGCTTTCTTTGCCCACACAACATGATTGACCTAAGCTTCCTGGATGCAGTTTCCTAGTCTGGGGGCATAAAAGGTCCAGTGACTGAAGGGTCCTCTCAGACTTGTTGGGTGCTCTGGAACACATAAGTCATTGTACCCTGATGACTAACAAGATATGTTTTCAGATACAGGTTAAGGGGAGCCTCATTTCGAGAAGTCAAGTGCCCTTATATCATTGTTGTATATTCTTGCTGGGTTAGGTCAAAGTAAACCTCATTTGTTAAATGCTGTGAGTGTCTGATTTCATCCCAATTTCAAACTAACAAGGTACTGGCTTAGAGCTAACAATGTGCAAGGCATTACGGCAGGCAGACAAGGACAAACAAAATATTCCTTGTAATGGTCTAAAAAGGAGATCTCTTAAAGAAAATTAGAAATATCAAGGGAACATTTCAGGCAAAAATGGGCATGGTAAAAGACAAAAATGGGAGGGATTTAACAGAAGTTAAAGAGATTAAGAAGAGATAGCAAGAAGAGACAAAAGAACTATACAAGAAACATACTTAATATCACCTATAACCATTATGGTGTGGTTACTGATCTAGAGCCAGACATCCTGAAGAATGAAGTCAAGTGGGCTTTAGGAAATATTGCTAACAATAAGGCAAGCTGAGGTGAAGAAATTTCAGCTAAGCTATTTAAAATCCTAAAAAATGATGTTGTTAAAGTGATACATTGAATATGGCAACAAATTTGGAAAATCCAACAGTGGCCACTGGATTGGAAAAGCTCAGCTTATGTCCAAATCCTAAAGAAGGACAAAGCCAAAGAAAGTTCAAATTACTAAACAATTACACTTATTTCACAAACCATCAAGGTTATACTGCAAACTATGTTTCAGCAATATGTAAAATGATAATTACCAGAAGAGCAGGCTGGTTAGGCAGAGGAACTAGAAACCAAATTGCCAACATTCATTGGATTATGGAGAAAGCAAAGGAGTTCCAGAAAACACCTACTTCTGCTTTGTTAACTACATTAAAGCCTTTGACTATGTAGATCACAACAAAATGTAGTAAGTCCTCAAAGGGACGGAAGTACCAGATCATCTTACTTGTCTCCTGAGGAAGCTCTGTGTGTGTCAAGAAGTAACAGCTAGAACTGAACATGGAAAACTGATTGGTTAAAGATTGAAAAAAGAGTACAACAAGGCTGTATATTATCACCCTGTCTATTTAACTCATATGCAGAGTACATCATATGAAATGCCAGGCTGAATGAATCAAAAGCTGGAATTAAGATTGCTGGGGTAAATATCAATAATCTCAGATATTCAGATGAAATATTCTGATGGCAGAAAGTAAAGAATTAAGAAACTTCCTGATGAGGGTGAAAGAGGAGAGTATAAAGACTGGTTTGAAGTTTAACATTAGAAAAACTAAGATCTTGGCAACTAGTTCCATCACTTCCTGGGAAATGGGGGGAGAAGAAACAGAAGCAGTGTCAGATTTTATATTCTTGGGCTCAAAGATCACTGCACATAGTGACTACAGTCATGGAAGGAAAGCTATGGCAAATCTGGACAGCATACGAAAAAGCAGAGATATCACTTTGCCAACAAATGTCCATATAGTTAAAAGCTATGGTTTTCCCAGTTGCAATGTATGGCTATGAGAGTTGAACTGTAACAAAAGCTGAGTGCCACAGAATCAATGCTTTCAAATTGTCATGCTGGAGAAGACTTTTCAGAGTCCCTAGGACAGCAAGGAGATCAAATCAGTCAATACTTAAAATATTTATTGATGGAAAGGCATGTTGAGACTAGATTGTGAAGAGCCTGGAATGTCAGGCTGAAGATTTTGTATTTTATCTTAGGAGTAACAGGGAAACACTGAAAAACACAGTGAGCTCTTTGTCTAAGTATGATTATTTTGGCAGGTAGGTCACTAGAGTTTTGCAATATACTCAATGTTTATCATACAGAGATTGTATTATTCTTGTGACATTCTGCTGTGCTTGTGACATTCAAATACTCAATCTGGCCACTGTGGCAACCCTCAGTAAAAAGAAGGAAAGGTCATTTCCTGAAAGCAGAAGGTAGGGATAGTACTTGGGAAGAGGAGGTTTGGAATAACTGCTTGGAGAATGAGGAAGAGAATCAGAGGTGAATAAAAAGCTTTCTATGCAGGAATGAAAGTCATTTGAAGTTAGGTGATATGAGTTTGTACTGGGGATCTAGTCAGCATGGTTTCTCATGAATTATTCTTGCAATATTTGGTGGCTTGGAAGACAAAGTAAAGACAGTATGGAAGGACAATTTGGGCTTGAGGATAAGCAGAGTGTAAACACTAGGCGGGTGCATGGGAGCTAAGGGGATAAGACAGTACTTTGTTGAATTATTTAACTATAGATTCAATTATAGTCAAAACTGTGAAGCTAAGACTAGAACACGTGTGGTAAATTGGGAGAATAATAGATTATTGAGGGACCAGAAGTTGTGATGCAGATGAATAGTAAATTTAGGAATAAGAGGGGATAAGAAGACTAATCAGTGAGAGGTGAAACAGTTTGGGGTTATAGTGAATTCAAAGTGTCTAAGGTAATGTGAAAATGGTGGTTAAAGAAGTTGAAGTTGATGGCCAGCATAGTCAGAGGCATCAATGCTAATATTAATTAAGGACAAGGGCATGAATTAGGACAGAGAAAAAGATTCTATGAGGCAGATATTGCATTCATTGAATCTAGGGGTCAGTAAACAGCAGCAAGAATCCAGAAAGCATAAAACAAATGAATGGAGTGAAATTTAATGGAAGCCAGGTGGCTGAGTAATGGCAACAGGAAAACAGAAGGTGCGGAACAAGGAACACGTAGATGCCTGTTGTCTTAATTGTCCTGAGGATTGGAAGAAAAGTGCGGCCAGTTCTACAGTTTGGCAAAGAATGAAGTGTGTTCTTTCAGAAGTAAACTATGTTTCAGTGAATAAGGAAAATGTTTTTAAGAACTGAGAGGAAAAAGAGTGTTTCAAAATTGAAATATATTCATGTTTCTGTAAAAATTAGTTTTAAATATGAAAGACAGCTCAAACATACTCATTTAGGAAGTCTATATTGTACTCTCACAATACTCTCATAATTTATGCAAATTTTAGCTCATTACATTAATTTGGTTGGAAATTACAAAATCCACAAACAAAATATATTACCTTATAAGGGAAAAAAATAACAAGCAGGAATTTAGAAAAGCAAACATGAAATATTTTCACAACACTGTAACATTTAGGAATTTCAGCACCTCTACTGAATAATGGAAACAGTTACATTAAATACCTTTCACATGGTTCCATAAAATGGAGCTCTATGCCATGGAAAATTTAAAGACAAGTTTCTAGAGATGATAGACTCCAAAATATATTAGTATCTTACCTCTTCTCCTTTGATCTGTGATGGTTTCTTGACAACTTCTTTTACTAAGTACAATATTGTATCTGTTTTCAATGAATTAAGCGAAGAAATCAAATCTACAAGAGTTAGCTGAGAGGTACTTGCCACAGGGACAATCTGTAAGAAAACCCAACGGGCATCAAAATACATCCAAAGAAAGAAGAAAAAAGTGAGAGGGAAGGAAAGAAAAACTTCTTATTGCTATAAAACTAAAGAAATAATATGTTAATAATATCAAGTTATAGCTTCCTAGATGAGAAAGGTAGTTTTCTTTATGGCCTCAGTAATTGGTCCTGTAAATCTCTGAGTATGATACTTGTCCTTTCTGGAGGATTGAATGGAGTTCACCATATATAACTTGAAAAACTTCTACTCATGACCAATTTTTCTGTATTCTGGTTGGTTTGCTTAAAGCAAATGTATGTGGTTAATTTATAGCTAGTTTCTTCTAATAAGAAATCTCAGTTCCTTCACCAATTGTTTTAAGTTTAGTTCCCCTTGAGAATGGGTTCTTAACTTTTTTTGTGTTATGGACCTCGTTGGCAATCTGGTGAAATCTACAGCCTCCATCTCAGAATAATATGTTAAAATACAAAAAATAAAATGCATAGTACTAAAAAGAAAATCAATTATATTGAAATACAGTTGGCAAAATATTTAAAAATCAAAACAAGTCACAGACCCTTCCTTTAGAGGTATGTTGTTTCTTGATGGTTAAAACCATTATCATGAAATTTCTCTGCATCATTACACCTCTCTCCAAAGGGACAATAGCAGATTGTCTTCTCTTCCTATGACAAAAGCCCTGATTGAGCTCCTGTTGGACTGATGATATTGTAACTTATTTGTGACCTAGGGGTGGATGGCCTTTGTACTTTCCACTATCCCTTAAGAGGGTATTTAGTACTAGTGATACTGTGATTTAATTGCAACCTAGGGGTGGAGGACTTTGACCTTTGTACTTTGTGTCAGATAAGGAGGCTTGCTTCCTTAAGGGTGATTGAATTTAGGATTTATGAAATGAAGGACTTACTAAATGAATGTTATCTTTTGCTTAAAACTATGTGACCACTTTGGTGAAAACTATGTGGCCATTTTAGTGATAAGTTGTGAAGTTATAACATTCTGAATGCTGTACTTTGTTTTCTGTGAATGTTTTGTCTTAGTTTGCTACTGAATAAAGAGAGTTCACAGTAGTGTGTAATCGTCAACTTGAAAGCTGTTCACAGCAGCAGTCCTCTGGAAAGCTGCTAGTGCTTATTGGACTATTTTTTTAAAATTCAAGATCCAAATTTATTACTTTAACACATATCCTATCTCTGGAACACTACAATTGATTGTTTCAAAGTTTAACGCACTAAAAACACAATTTACAAATATTTAATGTGCCCTGTAAAGTTTTCAATTTAAGAATGAAAAAACACTATATATAATCATATATCACTGTTATAACTTAAAATTACATCAGATCCACATTCAGTGGTGCTGAATTTTTTGGTTCTTTAAGATCTTCTGTTAAGTCTATGAGGCTGTTTTCTATGACAGGAGAAGACACAGAAATTCCCATTGCTTTCGGGATACCATACATGCTCACAACGTCACCCATGGTTCTGTCCAAGTTGAACAGCATCTATAATTATCAGCTGATCTGAAGTCTGAAATGATCAGTTGAAACTGCTCATTGATAGATCTATACCTTCCAGATTCTGACAGTATATATCTTCCCAACCCTCATTTCCCCACCTCCAGAGAGAGAACAGCTTCTCAGATTTTTATTACTTAAAAAAAACTGGAATAGGAACTAGACCTGAGATATCATTGATGTAATGAACTCCCAGATGAGGAAGCTCCCTATACCAATGAAGGATCACATCTTATATGTAATGTAATAGTTTCATATCAACACAATGACCACCCATAATTCCAGAGGACTCAAGATGAAATTCAAGAAAAACATGCTAGCCAATGTCAGACAGAGCAGCGATGGACTCAGGGTACAGATTGAGGCATGTTTGGGGGGGCCAATATTAGGAATTTGTTTTGCTTGATTATATATGTTTTTATATGGTTTCATTTTTCTTGTTTTTTCAAGAGTTGGGAAGTGTGTGGGAGGGAAGGAATGTATACCCTAAAATAAAACTGAATTAAAGAAATTCAAAATTAAAAAAATAATTTTAGATAGTTGCCTCTAGAACACTTAGAATTTAAGTGATGTTTTCCAGGATATGAAAAGCAATAGGCAATAGAGGCACTCCTTCACCCCTCTCCCACATAATGAGGTGGCCTTTTCCTCATCAAGACTAATTCTTGGCCCCCTTACCCCACCCTAGTCTCTACTTGCACCAGCAATCCCATTCCTTTTCATCTTTTCTAACAGACTGTGCCCTCTGTTATCCCCACTCTATAACTTCCAATCTCTCCCTGTTTACTCCTTCTTTACTGCCTACAAACATACCCAAGTCTCCCCCATCCTGAAAAATTCTCACTTGATCCTTTCATCCCTGCTAACTATCATGCTATATCTCTTCTGTCCCCTGTGGCACCCTTCCAGTTTTTTTGCTTCTTTTTCTAGACATGTACTCTCTGATCAACATCAGTCTCCTTGTTGTTCCACAAAAAACACATTCTATCTGTGGGTTTAGGGCATTTTCTCTTCTCATCCCCTATGACTATTCTCCCTCTTCATCTCTGCCTTCTACCTCCCCAGTTTCCCTTAAGTTCCAACTAAATCATAACTTCAATGGGAAACCTTTCCAAACATCTTTTAATTCTAGTGCTTTCCCTCTTCTAATTATGTTCTCTGTATCTAGTATACAGCTTGTCTGTACATATTTGTTTGTTTGTTGTCTAACCTGTTAGACTGTGAGCTCCTTGAGGGCAAGGACTGTCCTTTGCCTCTTTTTGTGTCCACAGTGCTTAGCCCAGTGCCTAGCATATAGTAGGTACTTAATAAATGCTGACAGATTGACTTGAATCTAGGTCTTACTGGCTCTGAAGTCAGTTCTCAGTTCTGTTTTTTCAGCAGGAATGTTTGAAAGTCCTCCACCTCATTGAATGACCATATTTTCCCCTGGAATACGATGCTCAATTTTGC
>JAQQSU010013597.1:0-11621 GCA_028627135.1 Pseudochirops cupreus | reverse complement strand
CTTTAGGAAAAATCATCTCGCAGCTAGCCGTGAGAGGGCCAGATTAGGGAGGAAGCCTCTCTGGGCCTGAGCCTTGGGGTCTTGAGGTCAGCAGGCTGGGAAAAAGATTCAATAAACATTTCTGTAAGATGACTTCCAGTTTCTGTTTCTGAGGCAGAGACTCATATAACTCATATAATACACAGCCATGCACACCCACATACACACCCTCGGTTCACACACATACAGCGGAGTAGAGGGCTGATCACCTCTTTGCCCATTTCTTCCATCCACAGAAAGGACTTTTCTCTCTTAATGACCCACTGTTCTAGCTGCTTCCTTCTCAGGATCAGAAATTCCCAGCCTGCTTTGGGTTGGGAGCAGGAGGTTGATTCTGGCAATCAGAAAGATTCTGCTAGAAGAGGACTTTGTGTTCATTTGTATTCATTAATCCACCTTCAGCCCCCACCCCACCCCACCCCACCCCACTCATTTATACAGCTGGGGCAGCTGGAGGATTCCTCCGAGGCACCGCCCTCGCCTACCCTCCCTTACCATCTCGGCTAAGCCTTAGGGAAGTTGTTCCTGGCCCAAAGCTTGCCCTCTCCCAGACCCTCCATCTACAATCCAGTAACAACTCCCAAGGACAGCCCCAGATCTACTGTCCCTTCCTTTGTTTCAATGTAATCTTTGTTGTTGTTGCGGCAGTATAATCTTATCTCTGCTGATAGTTTGGTTTTTACAATATACTCTTAGAAATTTATCGGTCTCCGGTCCGGATGCTACAAGTCTATTTTGTAGCAAAGAATGAAAAAGAGAAAACTCGAGGTTGAGCAAGACCAAGCCATAAACTCTGTCCGGGAGTGTAAGTAATACTCCACACCCTTAGTTATCCACCTTTAAAAAAGGGAAGTCTGTCACCCCTTTAAATGAGAGCTACCGACCCAGAAAGGGATGTTAGGTTAAGACATCTTAGTAACCGCCCCACCCACCCCCTATTCCAAGCTCAGGCTTCCCCATTTACCCCCTTTGGGCCATTCCATGAGCCCCTTCCAGTATCAGGGAGGGGTAGAGATGGGGTAGGCAAATGGAAGGGGGGGGAGGTAAGGGAGAAGACCGTTCTAGGCTTATGGGGGGAGGAGGAAGGGTGGGCAATGTTTAAAGGTGCCCTGTATTGCAAAAGGAGGGGGGGCGAGGTGCAGAAGCGAAGGCCAGGAAGGGGGGGTAGGGGAGGGGAGAAGGGGCCACGCCGGAAGGTGTGTGTGTTGGTGGGGGGAGCGGGGGGGGGCGTTCTCGAAGAAAGGGAAGTAAAGGTTACGGGGAGGGCAGCGATGGGAGCCAGGGCTGGCCCGAAGGATTCGCTCTGCGGCAGCGGCAGCGGCAGCCTGGCAGGCGAGGAGAGGGAGAGAAGGAGGAGGGGGGTGCCAGGGCATAACCCTGTAGGGCTTGGGGGCGGGGAGGGGAATCCGCTAAGAAGACTTTGCCAGCGGGGGCCCAACCCATCCCAAGCGGGCGTGCTGGAAGAAGGAAGGCAAGGAGGTGGGCGGAGTGGTGGAGAGGGAGGAACCAGGAGCTGACTGTCGGGGGTGGGGCGACAGTGACATCACCTCGGAGCAGGCTCTTAAGCGGCTCGGAGCCGGGGGAGAGAATTGTTCTGCCCACTGGGGAGAGAGCTGGGTCGTCGGAGCGGAGGAAAGAGGGATCGGCGAGGAGAGGGAGCTGCCGGGGACAGACCAAGGTTGGGGGAGAGCGTTTCGGGCTCGGGCCACAAGGGCCCCCCTCCCCCCCCATCTGCAGGGCCGCCCAGCCGCTGGCCCCCGCCACCACCTTCTCGCCGGCTGACTTCTTCCAGAGTTTGCCGACAGCGGGCGTCCGCTCACCTACTTGCCCCTTGGCATTCTATGCCTCCCGGAGTGCCCAGGTGAGCCTCGGGCCCCTATAGGCGGCCCCCTCTATAGCCGCCACCGCTACCGCCACCACCGTCGCAGCCGCCGGGCCGGGTCCCCAACAGCTGTCCGCGTCTCCCCCCGCCAGCCCCGGACACACATGAGATTCTTCAGGCTGACTTTCAAGTGTTTTGTCGACTGCTTCTGAGTGCCCCCCTCCCGCCCCCTCGAACCTCACAGCCCTTTGTCCTCCCCCCAACCAGGGGAATCCCCATCCTTTCCCCTTCCCCTCCCCCTCCCCTTCCCTCTGGAAAATAGCTTCCCCCCTGCCCAAATTCTGGGGGCTGCTCCCTTGCTACTCCCGCAGACCTTCGGCTTGTGCCCACTCCCCCAATTGTTAGGGGCATCTGCTGTCGACAGTCGGCCAGTTCTTTAGAGGGGATTTGGGGAGACCCCCTTGTGCGTCGGAGCACCCGGGCCTCCTTTAAAGGGGACAGGAGTACCTAGACAGTGTCCTTTGTATTCTAGGTGATCCCCCTCCTCACCCCAATCTGAGCCCTCTGTCATTCCCCCCCCTCCCAAGTACACACACACTCACACACACACACCCAGCCCTGCCCTAGTAGCGGGGCCATGGCGAAGAAGACCACGGAGAACGGCATCTACAGCGTGTCCAGGGAAAAGAAAGGGTCGCTTCTTGACCCCGCGGACGGGACCCCCCCAGTCAAGGCGGAGGTGGTGGCAGCCGGACTAGGGGCCCCTGGCCCAGGCCTGGCCATCCCGCCCCGGGAGACATGGACCCGCCAGATGGACTTCATCATGTCTTGTGTGGGTTTCGCGGTGGGCCTTGGCAACGTCTGGCGTTTCCCGTACCTGTGTTACAAGAACGGCGGAGGTGAGTGTAGCCGGCCTGCCGGCGGCCTGTCTTCTCTGGGATGCTCAGCTCATGGCCCACGTCTGTACCTCCCGGCCTTCTCCAACCACCTCCCTCCTTGCCTTAGCCTCTTCCTCCAGCCCTCCCCCCTGGCTTACTCCAGCCCTGCTCCCTTTCCCTCCGACCACATCCCCCCCATCTGCTTCACCTCCAGCTCCTAATCCTTGGCCCACCAGACCCTTTTCTCTGTCTGTCTCTACCTTGCTTCCCACTCCCTAGCCTACTTTGCCTATTGCATTCCACACACACCCCTCCATTGCCCTGGTCATCCACCGGCCTCCTTCCTCCCTTTGGTCCATCTCTACCCAGAGATGCCAAAGTCCATGGGCACGGAGGACCCGGAAGGGGAGGGGAAAAGGATTGTTTGTACATGGGGGGTGAGAGGGTGGAGGGATAGCAAGAACACCAGCAGTGACTGGTGTCCTAAAGCCCCCTCCCCTCCCTGAGTCTGCAGTGCTCCCATGGCTGTTACTAGAGGCTGGGAGATGCAGCTGTTTGGTGGGCCCAGGCCTGCCACTCATTGCTTTGCTCACCTTAAAGGCTGGGGAGCTGTAAGTGGGAAGGATAGCCTAGGCTCTGGGTTGGGGGGGGGGGGTACGGGCAAAGTGGGGATTGGGAATAGTGAAGGCAATCTTTAGTGAAAGCTAGGGAAGCCCTTTTCCCCCTCCCCAATCTATATCTTGGGGGCCTACTGTCCCTTTAAGAGCATGGGCCCCTGGGAGAGCTCTAGGAGGTGAGTCTGCCTGACTCCCACTCACCCACCCACGGGCCCACAGTACCATACTGTTGTGTGGGTGCACCCCTTCACCCTGCACTGCACAATGGGCTGCTCTCTGGCTGCCTGTCACACTGGGTGCTTCTGACCCCTTAGGTGCACAGCCCTTGCTTTACACATGTGTACGCACTTACAGGTGTTGTACGCATGTGTTTATCGTTCATGCTCACTCACATGCCCTTACATGTGAATACAGTAGACACTATTGGACAGTGCATCCCAGGGTATGTGCCTTCAGTTATGGCTCTTCTGCATATATGCTTGGCATGTTGAATGCATGTCTTTGGCATGCTTATGGAGTTCGGGATTTGCCCCCCCCATGAATTGGGCGGGGGGTGCCAGTGAAGAGGCTGCTGTCTAGTTATCATTATTGAGGGGCTGCTTGGGAGAGAATAAACAGAGCCATGGGCTTCAGGGGACTGAGAAGCAAGCCCAGGAATCTGATGCCCATCTCTGCTGTGTGGGGAGGAGAAGATTGGGGAGGAGCAGGGTGAGAAGGTGGTCCCAGACCCCAGGATCTCAGTGGGTTATACAGGCACTGCCACCTGCTTCCTCTCTTCCTCCCCAGCCACTGCCCTTGGCCTTGACCCTTCTGGTAGCCCAGTCCTCAGTGCCTGAGACCCTGGGGCAGGCGGGGGTGGTAAGGAGGGGAGGGGACAGGCTTCTATATCTTCCTCCAATGGAGAGAAAGCAGCATCTCCAACCCAGTTCCATCAGCTGCTTCTGGCTGGCTGTGTCTGCAGGGCTCCCTCACCTCGGCCCACTTGTCTCTTGTCTGCCCTGTCTTCTCCCATTCTTTCCTGCATTTCATCTCTGTCCCTGGTTCCCTGTCCCTCTTGCCCCTGTCCCAAGCTGGGTCTGTTTTTCTCCAGAAAGCTCTCCCTGGCCTCCCCCATCTGTCCTTCTCTCCTGCCCAGGTTGTGGGACCCTGGGGCCCCTCCCTTGCTCACCAGCTGTCTCCACCCCCTGGCGTGGGTTTCTCTCTCACATGCATGCTCGTGGCTGTTGCGTCACATGACGCAGTGTGGCGCAGACACATGAGGCAGGCAGTCTGGGAGCGTGGTTCACAATGTCTTGTAGGGATTACGTGTAACCTGAAGCTTGAGAGGTCTGGGCCACAGAGCTCGGACCCATCTGCTCTTTTCTGCCGTTCACACCCACCTGTGTGTATGTGTGTGTATATGTATGTGTTGCTAAGGAAGACTATGGCTCACTGGGGACAGCATCTTGAATAACCAAGACGGCTGACTGCCTCTTCCCTTCATCCCACACCTCCACTCCCTCCCAGAGCTGCTCTCCGCTTTTTCCCAGAACTTGTCCCCACCTGCCTGGGCTGGAGAGGGTGAGGACCCAGCAAGGGGGTCTGGGGAATGAGAGGGAAGGCCCGTCCCCATCCCCTCCTCAGCCGACCCCATAGCACTTCTTCCCCACCCCTACCACCATCTGCCACTGTCAGAGTTGACCCCCCACCGCCACCCCTCCAATTTCCAGCTCCCCAGCCCCTAGTGAATAAGGCAGGCACTGCTGAAGCCTGCTAGCCCAGGACCCAGCTTCCTTGTACCTGCTGCCCCAGGGATCACTGCAGGTGGCAGGAGGGCCTTCCAGGACCCCAGTAACTTAACCTACTGCTTTGTCCTCACCATCCTCCCCCTCTGCCAGAATGTCCAGCTACAAAAGCCAAGGAGGGAAGCAGTCTGACGTTGGGAGGAGAGAACCGATGTGATTTTAAAGTCAGAAGACATAGTTGTGAATCCTGATTCTGTAATGGCTCTCCTAGGTGACCTTGGACAAGTCCTTTCCCCTCAGTGTTCCTCATGTCAAATGAGGGGATTGGATTAGAGGTTTTCTCCTTTAGAGGAGCTTGAAGGTCCTTTGCTTTGGGGCCTCCCTTCCTGAAAAGCAGTCACAATGGAAAGTAACAATTTTGATAGACCAAAAACTCCTACAGGGCCTTTAGGTGTCAGGCTGGACAGCTGTTGGAGCTGAAGTCAAAGAAGACCTGAGTTTGTTTGAATTCGGCCTCAAACATTTGTAAGCTGTCACCGTGGGCAAATCACATGTCTGAGTGGCAGGTAGAGCAAACCACAGCCTTAAAGCTCCAACCGTCTAAATGGTGGCTTTGCTGCAATTTTCCACACTTTTAGGCCCCTCCTATTTTTCCATACCCCCTTTAAATGGTTTGAGCCCTCCCGTCTCACTGGGGCCTCAGCTCACGATGGCCTGACTAGCCAGCTGGACTTTAGCCATTGTGCCAAACTGCCTCTACCAGCTGTGAAGGCCATTTTAATAACAATTGAAGGTTTTCAAAGACACTGGACATCTCATCTGTCCTCATCAGTTTCCCCACAATCTTTGAAGCCCTGACTTGAGGAACCAAGGGTCCTCAGGATTTTACAGAAGAGGAAACTGTTCAGTTTTGGTGACTTGGTCCACAGTTACACTGCTAGGTAGGATGCAGACCCAGGCTTCTGTGCAGAGCTGTAGCTGGCATTTGGTAACCAGGTTCTGTAAACCCTAGAAGCTTGTGGCAAGGCACAGGAGTGCCAGGTGTAGTGACTAGGATAGACTTGGGGGGGGGGGCAGAGGAGGAGCTCCTGTTTCCCTGAACAATATCTTTCTCTCTTTATGAGTTCTTATTCATATATTTTACCCTCCCCAGGAAACAATCCCTTGGTAGAGTTTCAGCAAAACCAAGATCAAGAAATTATGACAAGGAAATGGGGAGTGTTCCATACCCAGAGGTCCCCACCTCAGCAAAGAAGGGGGCTGGGGACAAGAATAGAACAGGACATTTCATCTTTCTTTAATTTAGGATGAAGTTGGCCATGGTAGCTGCTGTTCAGTTCCATTGTGTCTTTTGTCCAGTTCTGTACCTATCTGATTTCTGTCTCTACCTACCTCTCTTCCCACCTAACTTTCCTGAACAATTTCCTGAAATTCCTTGTGACATTGGAGGACCAGTCACATCTGATTGTCTGTGGAGACAGTCTGTGTTCTTTTGGCTCACCCACTTGAGACCAAAAGACAGGATGTGACAGACCAGCGCCACCTCCAATAAACCTTTCCAGGAGAGCATGGCATTGCTTGTCCAAGTGGGCAGAGTAGCCTTCCTAGAGTTGGGGCACCTTGAAAGCAAGGCTGATTGAAAAGACCGGCAGCCTAGGGGGAAGTGGGCCATGAGCTGAGCCCAGTGAGATGGGGAGAGGTAGCCTAGTAACCCAGAGGTAGATAGAGGCTGCCTTCTGGGCAGCCCTCAAACCTGGCCAAGTTATGGGGTAAGGTAAGACCTCCCTCATGTGATCTTATGGCAACTCTGGAAATATTTTATAAATAGGGAACTTCAGAACTCAGAGTGGTTAAGTGGTTTGCCCAGTTGCTCAGCTAGCTTACTTTGGGAAGAAGTAGATTACATTCTGAAGTGATGATTGAATGTGGAATGTGACTAAGCTTCCCCCCCGCCCCCAACAGGAGTATTTCTCATCCCCTATCTTCTGATTGCTGTCCTGGGAGGGATACCCATTTTCTTCCTGGAGATCTCGCTGGGTCAGTTTATGAAAGCTGGCAGCATCAATGTTTGGAACATCTGCCCCCTCTTCAAAGGTTGGCATCTTTGACCATCTTCCCGCCCTCCGTGCCGTGGAGGAGCCACCTTCTAAGCTATGGGTCTGTGCTGAGGGAGGTTCTGCCTGGCTGGGTTAGGTGGATGGGCTGGGTAGGTTGGGTGGGCTGGGCAGGTTGGGTGGCAGGCCCATCAAGGCCCTCCTTACTTTGATTTGCTCTCTCCTACCCCCAGGACTAGGCTTTGCCTCCATGGTGATTGTCTTCTATTGTAACACTTACTACATTATGGTACTGGCCTGGGGTTTCTACTACCTGGTGAAGTCCTTCACGGCCTCACTGCCCTGGGCCTCCTGCGGGCACGACTGGAACACCCCAGAGTGTGTGGAGATCTTCCGCTTGGAAGACTGTGCCAATGCCAGTGTGGCCAACCTCACCTGTGACCAACTCTCAGACCGCCGCTCCCCTGTCATTGACTTCTGGGAGTGAGTCCACCCACCCCCCCCTCCACCCCTCAGCTTGGTATGGGTATGATTTGGCATCCCCCTTCCCCACCTCTAGTCAGTTCCTGATAAAAAAGTACTTCGGTCACCTTGTTTTCCCCTGCCCCAAGGCACAGCCCCTTCATTCTCTTGACATCTCCCCTTGCAGAAAGAAAGTCCTTCGCCTGTCTTCAGGTCTGGAGGTCCCTGGGGATCTCAACTGGGAGGTAACCCTCTGCCTTCTAGCCTGTTGGGTTCTGGTCTACTTCTGTGTCTGGAAGGGAGTCAAGTCAACAGGAAAGGTAACTTAACTGCTCACCCCCAGCTGATAGGCCTGCCTTAACCCCTAGGGCTCCCCTCTTACCCCTTCCCTACCTCCTGAGTGCCTCCCAATTGAGCTCTAGGGTACCTACCCTGCAGTCCTCTGTGGAGGACATCTGGGAAGAGGTCGTAGGTCTTCATAGGAAATGCTATCTCCTGTGGGTTCACAGCCAACCCATCATACCCACACTCAAACACACAGGAGCAGGCAATCCCCACTCATCCTCAACCCACCCCCTTCACTTCCAGACTCTGAGGCTCATAGGCTGGGATATGGATTCTGTTTCCACAGCAACAGGCTAACAATGTTCCATCCTGGCCCCTTTCCCAGTCCCAGCCCTATTGGGGGAGGGGAGGGAAGAGCAAAAGCCTTGCTCCCCTGCTGGTCTGACCACCCCACTCCCCCCTCCGTGGCCAGTGTTTGGGGGGGGAAGGACACTGGCATTCCCTCTGCCCCCCAACAGGTCACAGGCCCTGTCCCTGCCCTGGGTTTTCTAGAATCCAGTGTAGAGTTGGCTGGTGGGTGGGAAGGAGGTCCTAACTGCCTCCTTCTTCTCCCTGCTCCTGCCCTCCCTGCCCCTGACCTGATCCCATTGTCAGGGATGGTGGGGAGGGGGTGGGCAAAGGGAGGGATTGGGGATGGTTAGTCCTTGGGGCTTCCCAGGCCTGTTCTAGTATTGAGACAATGAAGGAGAGAGGAGGAATTGGTGGGGGGGGAGAGGAGGGAGGAGGGCTCAAAGCACAGGAAGAGGTAGAACAGGTGAACAAAGGCAGCAGGGCACTGAGGCCCTAGGGGAGTTTGCATGCGCCAGACTCCGAAGGTCCATCCCCATTCTAATCCAAGCAAGCATCCCCACCCCTATAGCCTGGGCAGCTGTTGGAGAACAGGGGAGGGGGGAGGGTCTGAGGGAGGATTAGAAGACCCAAGGCCTTCCAGAGAAGGCCTCTGAAGAGAGGCAGGCCTTTGGAGGAAGGGTGGGCTAAGCTGGGAGGCCTAGCTAGAGGAGGGTGATCTTGGTCCTCTAATATGGGACTTGGGCCTGGTCTTCATACAGATTGTTTATTTTACTGCTACATTCCCATATGTCGTCCTCCTTGTCCTGCTGGTGAGGGGGGTCATGCTGCCAGGAGCCTTGGACGGCATCATTTACTATCTGAAGCCTGACTGGTCAAAGCTGGGGTCTCCACAGGTAAGCTGCCTCCCTGGCCCTATTCTTTCATCTTGCCCCCAGAAGTGAACATTTGATTCTGAGGCCATTCTGTCACAGAGAGCACTTTTCCCTGAGCCTGCAATCCTTCTGCAATTCTTCTCTTCACACCCCCCACCCCCACCCCTCATTTACAAAGGAGGGAACTAAGAGCAGGAAGAAATTGGTTTTTGTGTTCTCAGCATCCTACACTGGCCTAAAACAGCCCAGGTGATAATTGAGTTGAATGGAGAGACAGGGGCAGGACTGTTGTGAGCTGGATTATGGATGCCAAGGTCAGCCTGGCCACTCAAGCCTGGCAATTGGAAGACTGGTCCCTGCCTGGGGAACCGGCCAGTTCCCCTGCCCTGGGCCTCCTGACCTCTTGCTCACTGTGCATTCTCTGTCCCCCAGGTGTGGATTGATGCTGGCACACAGATCTTCTTTTCCTATGCCATCGGCCTGGGGGCACTCACAGCCCTGGGCAGCTATAATCGGTTTAACAACAACTGCTACAAGTAAGAAAATTGCCCCCCAACGTGGTTGGCTTTCTTCTCTGGAACTTGGATCCCCCCACCCCCAGCCCCCAGCTCACAGTGGCATCTGCTAACTCTACTCTCTGTATTATCCCAGGGACGCCATCATACTGGCCCTCATCAACAGTGGCACTAGCTTCTTTGCTGGCTTTGTGGTGTTCTCCATCCTGGGCTTCATGGCCACAGAACAGGGTGTGCACATCTCCAAGGTGGCTGAGTCAGGTGTGTTGAGGGTCTGCTGGCTGGGTGAGGGTCCAATCCCTGCAGTCCCCCTTTGTGTGCAGATTCACAAATTGAGAGTTGCCTTACCCTCCTGCCGCCCACCTTTTATAGAAGAAAAAATGAGTTGCCTAGAAAACTTGCCCAAGGTCCCATAGGTGGTCACAATATTAAAGCCAGCATTTGAACACACACACAAGGCCCCATAGGGTATGGGGTAAGGAGTCAGAAGCTCCATTCAAAGTCCCATTCATTCGCTTGGCTTCCTGTGTGATCATGACACTTAATCATGTTTTGCTCTCCATCAAATCACTTGAACTTGGGGCTTTACATCCCTACTGTAAAGTGTGGAGGGGGTGGCAGAGGAGTTTGTCTTAACTGGCTTCCAAGGCCTCCTCCAGCTCGGAATCTGGGAGCCATACCCAGCCAGAGCCTGAGAGGTAACAGGAGCTGAGGTTTCTGGCACAGGGAGGTTTGCTGAGTGCTTTTGGCCCATTTTCTCATTGGACCAACAGCAGCAGTGGGAGGGTGCTCTCCTGGTATTATCCTTGTAGGACAGAAAAGGAAGCCCTAGAGTGGTCATTCCCTAGAGTGGGTTGCACAGCCAGTAGGAATTAGAACTCCAGGTTCTCAGGCTTCTCAGACACGAAGCCCTAGCACGTTTTGCAGTCCACCAAGCTGCAGAACATTTCAACACAAAGGCAGCAGGGGTCCTGCAGCAAACAGCTGTCCTGGCACATGAGTGAAAGACCCACACACAGGCCTGAGCCAAGCAGGGTGAGGCCTGACTGAGCTCCTGGCCTAGGACAGAAGGGCCAGGACAGTAGCTCTAATGAACTCCCTCCTGTTCTTAATCTCTGTGCGCCTGATGCCCTGCAGGGCACTCCTCAGATGGAGGCAGCCAGGAGGAAAGGCTCATTTGTTTCCAAAGTTCACAGGGGGTCAAGTAGAGGTAGGGGAGCAGCCAGTTTCCAGGGGTTTGATTTGTGTTAAGGGAAGATGGGGGGGGGGAGGCTGGAGTCTGGTCCAGTGTAGGCTCTTATGCTCCTGGCCCATGCTGTGCTGCCCCAAGGGTTAATGGGTGACCTCTCTGGTTTCAGCAGCTGCTGAAGACCAGCTGCCCCTCCCTGGTTAGGGATCAGATGCCAGGCTGGAGGAGGGGAATGGAAGGCACACTCTTCAGATTCTGATTGGGGTGAGGGTTGGGGTTTGGAAGGAGCGTCCTGGGTATCAGGAGTTGATAAACTAAGGCTTCTTGGGTCCTTGGGAAAAGGTAACCAAAGAGTGGGCAAGTAAGTAGCTGAATGCCCAGTGCCTCAAGGAAGCCTGTGCTGCTCAGAGGGGGATGGTGACCATGAGAACAAGCAAGATGGCGTCTCCAATGGTTTGGGTGGATGACGAGCTGGGGGGAGGGCTGGTGGCCAAGCCTGCGTGGGTCTCTGCCATCCAACAGGACCAGGGCTGGCGTTCATTGCATATCCCCGGGCTGTTACCCTGATGCCCATGGCCCCTCTCTGGGCTGCCCTCTTCTTCTTCATGTTACTGCTGCTCGGCCTGGACAGCCAGGTGGGTTCTGGGCTGGGAAGGGAGGCTTGTGGGAGAGAGAAGGGAAGCAGCAGCCACCCCACCATGTTCTAAGCTGTCTTGTCTTCCCCTGTTGGCCTGCAGTTCGTAGGGGTGGAAGGCTTCATCACTGGCCTCTTGGATCTCCTCCCGGTCTCCTACTACTTTCGTTTCCATCGGG
>JAQQSU010013596.1:0-11621 GCA_028627135.1 Pseudochirops cupreus | reverse complement strand
TATACATACATATATATATATGAAATGATTTTGTGTGTGTGTGTGTGTGTGTACACATTTGTGTCTAATGATGGCCATCTATAGGATGGGGGGAGGGAAAAAATAAATTTACATGATAACTTTATTATATATTTAAAAGGAATAGCAAGTTATACATAACAGATTTTCAGTTTCATTTTTTTAAAAATGATTTTTTTTCATTTTTTCATTTTTTTAAAAATGATACTATGTTATGGTGGGAAAAACATTTTTTTTTTAGAGTTTAGATCATACTAAGAACATATATATGTATATATATGTACACACATAATATGATATCCTTTTACTTATTGAGAAGGGAAAAGGTAGCTGTTTGTTTTCAGCACCAATCTGTGTTATTCACCAGATTTTCATGGCCAAGAGTCTTTAAGTACGTGTTTTGGGATATAGTTGGTATTGTCATAGATCAAGGAATTGTACTAGGGTGAAAAATGGAGCAGCTCGGAGAATCTGAGTTTTTATGGGTACATCTGCATGCATATAAACATTAGCAATAAGGTGCCAGAGGTGAGGAGCATATATGCTCAAGGAAATAGTCAATAGACAGATATTTAAAATAGTTTCAAGTCCTGTGTTGTAAAGAAAGTCATTGAACTGCTAAAGTATACAGATAGTGAAGAGCTTTTCTTGTTGCCATTGTTTAGTTCAGTCATGACTGACTCTTTATGACCCCATGCACCTTACTGTCCATTGGGTTTTCTTGGCAAAGATATTAGAGTTATTTGCTATTTCCTTTCCCAGTGGATTAAGGCAAACAGGTTAAATGACTTCCTGAGGGTCACAGCTAGTAGGTGTCTGAAGTCACATTTGAATTCACTGAGCCATCTAATTGTCTCCAAGTGAAGAGCAACATCTTCTAAATCTGTCATGTCAAACTCAGATACAAAGGAGGTCACTTATCCATACTAAAGTCTACTGAAATGTAATGTTATTTATACTTTATTGTACTTTTATTTACTTTGTTAAATATTTCCAATTACATTTAATCTGTTTTGCGCCCCACTTGAGAGGATTGTGGGCAACAACTTTGACACCTCTGTTTTAAATGTTAGTCTGCAAAAGGGATTTTATTGAAAACACAGCAATCTTAGAACCATTGAACTAAAAAAAAAGTGTTTTGGTAGGAGGCATTCGAATTTTTTTTTTTCAAAAGGTTATTTTAGGGGTGGCTAGGTGGTGCAGTGAATAGAGCACTGGCCCTGGAGTCAGGAGGACCTGAGATCAAATTCTACCTCAGACACTTTACCCTTACTAGCCGTGTGACCTTGGGCAAGTCGCTTAATCCCAATTGCCCTCCAAAAAGCAAAAAAAGATTATTTGACATCAGAAATACCTTAAACCTCATACTTTATGAGTTTATACATTATTATTACATTTTACCTCATTTGATATTTCACTTATGCTTTTCTTGAGATAAAATCTATCCATCAATCATCTGTCTATCTATCTGTCTGTCTATCTATCTATCTATCTATCTATCTACCTACTACCTACCTACCTACCTACCTATTTACCTACCTATCTATCTTTCAGAACTCCGTTACATAGACTTCATCAGAAACAAGACTGGCTCTATTTGATTAATTCTAAGAAAACTGATTTCAGTTTAATATTATTTCCAAATGACTAATGCCTTCAGGGATGTTTTCTTTTTCTTTCTCCTGTTTAATTTGGTATATTTAAGAGACTGTCAATGACCGAAGCAATTATCTAAATGAAGCCAGCTCTTCCACGTTTCCCTCTTGCCCCAAACAACCTCATTTGACAGACAAAGAAATTGACACCAATAGATGTTAAGTGACTTGTCCCAAGTCACATAGTTTAATGGTCTTTCAACTCAGTCCATGTTCAACTAAAGAAAAGAAAACAACTTTCTTTGGCTTTTGTTCATCTTGTCATCTTGTAATTATTGTACCTTCAAATAATGTAATACATTACTGTCAAAACCCCATTTATTTTGAA
Organism: Pseudochirops cupreus; assembly: GCA_028627135.1. Classification (NCBI taxonomy): domain Eukaryota; kingdom Metazoa; phylum Chordata; class Mammalia; order Diprotodontia; family Pseudocheiridae; genus Pseudochirops; species Pseudochirops cupreus. The sequence continues at coordinate 9,620 of JAQQSU010013596.1, read as the reverse complement.
TTGCTAGCATATGCTAGTTTGATTCTGGATCATTTTTTACTCTTTCATCTCAAAATCCATGAAGTATTCAATGTACATGGAAAATGATGCACCCTGAGCAGGCATGTGATCCATGTAGCATATCTCCAATAAGGATGTGACTATGTAGATGCTGCAAAGGACAACCAATTTGAATTCCATTCTGTTCAATTCAATGAGCATTTTGTAAGGATTGCTGGCACCATGCCATGTCTTGGAGATACAAAAACAAAGAAAAAAACTTGAGAAATTTTGAGGCCTTTGCCCTCAAAGCTTGCATCATACTGAATTCGTTAGAATGAGTCAAAATTTCTCTCCCTATTATTGTGGATAACAATCTACTTTTTGCTTTGTTCTCAAAATTGGAGTTTCCTTTGACTGGGTAGGAACATTTTGATCATTTATGAAAGGGGTATTGGTGGTCATCTGTTTAAATTTGATAATCCATGAAGTTCTTAGGAAAATTTCAAAGTTCCATTAGGTAATATCTACCAGACTAAGATACAAATATTTGAGATGTCTTCAGACATCTGGATTTCTGAAGGAGGTAGGACATGGAAAAGAACAATGCTCTTTCAACTGAAGCTTTAAAATAGAATTGATTTATGTAAGACTTCACTGTTTATGAAGCACTCTACATATTAATAGAGAACTTTGAATTTTACATAAATACAGTACCTCACTTAACCTTCACAACAACCTGTGAGGTAGACATTACAACTTTAATTTTATAGGCGAGGAAACAGATGATTCAACTATCTCTACTGGCTAATGACCTTTTTTTTTCTCTTTTGGCTAAACCCTTTGTGATCAACATCTCTACTAAATGCCTTCATTTCCCCTCCTCTTACTTGCTTCAAGGTCCAACTGCAATTGGCTTTCAATCTCATCATCATTCAACTGAAACTGATCCCTTCAAAAGTATCAGTTATCTTTTAATTGCCAAATATAAGGCCTTTCCCCATATCCTCATCCTTCTTTACCTGTCTGCAGCCTTTGACACGGATGTTTCTCCTCTCTAAATTTTCATAACACTGTTCCTTCTTAGATTTTTTTTTTCTATTTGTCTAATGGCTCCTTAGTCTCCTTTGCTGGTTCTTCATCTATATCATGCCCAGCAACTGTGGGCATCTCCCAAGTATTTGTCATGAACTCTTACATCCTCTAATTCTATATGATCTGGCTTGGCAATCCTATCAGCGTCCATGATTCGATGATTATTTCTATATTGACAATTTCCAAATCTATATATTGAGCCCAACTTTCTGTCCTAAGCTCCAATGCCACATCACAAAATGCTTTTTGTATATTTCCAACTGGATCCGATAGACATCTCAAATTCAATGTGTACCAAGCAGAACTCATTATATTTTCCCCCAAACCTTTCATTTTTCCTAACTTTCTAATCACTGTCAATAACACCACCATTCTCCTATCACCTAGGTTTACAACCTCAGTAACATCTGCAACTTCTCTGTTTCCCTTACACATTCAGTCGACTGTTAAATTATATTATTGTTTCCCTCCTGACATCTCTTTTATTCATCCCCTCCCTATTGTCTCTGGGATCATATATAAAGTATTCTATACTGAGGATGCTAGTCTAGAGAAGAAAAGACTTCAGAAGAGAAGGTTAGCCTAGAGAAGAGGGAGAATGGTGGGTGTCTAGATATTTTTGAGGGAATTTCACATGAAAAAGTTCAAGTTCTTTTTTGGCAAAGAGATATCAGTTTGCTATCAGGGAATCTTTTTTTCCCCTGAGGAGCTATTTTTAGATCTATTCCAAAGTGGAATGGTCTGCCCCAGGAAGTAGTAGGTTCCTTCACTGTCTGCGGCTGTCCACATTGTCCTTCACTGGAGATCACCATGAAAGGGCTGGATAGCTACGTGGATGTTTTGTTCTAGAGGAAATTCTTGTTCAGTTATGGGAGGAAGCAGATGGTCACTGAGTTCTCTTTCCAGGATCAGATTTTATGAACTTTATTTTAGTTTAAATTGTCCTAACAGAAGCAAGATTAAGCACATTTTATTAAATATCATTAGGACTTCAGAATTATTTATAACAATTTGGATATAAGATAATCTTTTTAAAGATTTCTATTTTTTAGAGATTGACTTCATAATGAGAAATTTGTACTATGGAGAACACATTCAGTAATGATCCTGACTATAAAAACTCAGTCTCAGAAATTACTCATAGAAACATAATAATATTCACCCTGTTGCAGGATATGTATGTCCACAGGTGTATATTTCCACTCATAAAAACGAAACATTATCAAACAATCCTGATTTTTAAAACCTATTGTCTATCACAAAGATTTAGTAGAATCTAAGTTTTACAAATCACTGATTTCTGAGAAACAGCAGAATTTTAAAGGGCTTTCTAGGTTGTATTAATTATGCACTTGCAAATTTCCTGGAAGATGGAAATCCAATTCCATCTAACAAGCACTTATTAAGCCCCTCCTCGAGTTAAGAAGACCAAAATTCAAATCTGGCCTCAGACACTTGCTATGTGGCCCTGGGCAAGTCATTTAACCTCTGTTTAAGAAGGAAATAGCAAACCATTCTGAATTTTTTGCCAAGAAAACCCTGTGGACAGTATGGTCCATGGGCTCATGAAAAGCTGAACCCAACTGAAAGACTGAGCAACAACAAAAGCACTATGTTTGTTGTTGGTCCCAAATCAATACGAAGGAGACATGCAATGTAGTTCCCCAGAGATATGTGATTGACCCTGTTCTCTATGACATTTTTATGCATGTCTTGGATAAACCCATAGAAGACGTATTTCTCAAATTTGTAGGTGATACAAGGGTGGGAGAAATAGCTGTTATGTTGGATGACATAGTCAAGATCTAAAAAAAGAAAAAAGAAAGAAAGAAAAAAGAAAGAAAGAAAGATTTAGTGAAACTAAATAGAAATATCAAGTAAGGAAAGATTAAGTAGTGATTATCCTTTTCCCCAACCTTCACACATCATACAGTTAAACTGAAATATATCAATCAATCTATCCTTCAATATCATGTCAAAAAATACAGGATAGTCTCTTAAACATTACACGTGTTCAGTATATTTTTGTGCATTTGATATGAAATTTCTGCATTCATAAAGCTCCTGGCTTTCATTTAGACCACCAGATAAAGATTTTCTCTTGCATAATAATTACATAAAATTGAAGGAAATTGTGACAATAAAAAACAATACTTTTTTCAAAAAAAATCAATTGTATATTTCAATAGGCCTTACTTTGACCCAGACTATCTTCCTACTGCTTTTATATAAGGTCTTCAATATTAATAGCTTGCTCACACAATGTTTCCTAGCAGATGGATAGCCTGTGCAGCATAGAGCACTGCATTAAGTATTCAAGAGTTTGTAGGTCTAGTTACAGGATCAAAAATATCATTAATCATTAATACTACTTGCTTAAAATGCATTAGAATAAGCATTTACTTCTCACAACAGAAAACACAAAACATATAGATTACCAGCTGTCTAAAAACTGCTTTCTAGTTTTATCCACTTGAAAGTCGTTTCATTTTTAGGTTGTATAGTTTTGTTCTGTCAATGGAATATTATTTTCATTCTTTCCTTTTAAAATTAAACTACTTAAACGAGAATGAGAATTTTTTCTTTGTAGATATATTGTTAAACAGAAATTATTTTCCTAAGCTAATGACCCTTAAAATCAAAAAAGCAATTTCTGAAAGTTTATTACTGAGTTTTCCTCAATGAACACTATGCTTTTTATATTATTGTAATTAGTAAATAAATAAACTTTGAGCAGGAATTTGGAGTCTGTAACTGAAAGGGCTGTAAAATGATTCTGAAAAGCAATTTCTATAATTTAGTCCTTAATATCACTTTTTCTTAAATTACATAATTTTCCACCATCTCCATTTTTTTTTTGCCTGTGAGGATATAATTTTAAGGGAAGAGTAATTATGGAAAGGGATGCTTACTGACCATTGATTTCATCCTTGCAAAGAATTCCTGGAGTGGAATCGCCACTTGTTTGTGAATATAAACCACTCCTCTGCAAATTATGGTATTAACAAATTTCCTTGGGGCACTGAGAGGTTAAATTATTGGCCATATTGTGAACCAGTTAATATGTGTCAGAGACTGGTCTTCCTTGCTTGATGAACCAATACTCTATCCATCAGGCCATGCTGTCTCTGAAAATATAACAAGAACCAATAACATATTGGTTCAATAATTTTAAGATGCTTATGAATGCTTTTAATATTGAAAGCCAGATAAAAAGATACCTGAGGAGACATGTCTACATCAAAAAAGCGTGTCTATTTTTTTAAATAGAACTATCTCTTTTTTTTTAAACTATCTTTTAGGAGTTACACTTTCACCCACAGGGTAAACAGAAAACAAAACAGTTCCTAAAGGTGTCGATGTCTTGATATTGAAAGTGGTTTCTAACTGGATCCATTCAGGGGAATGGCCCAGGTCAAAACAATTTACTCAGCTTTAGGAACTTTATTTTAATTTGGTTCCCTGGAGAGGAGAGGAGAGTGAAGAGAAGAATGATGCATAAAATAGTTGCTTAACTTACAATACACTGAGAAAAAGAGAGACAGACACAGAAAGAAAAAGACAGCCACAGATAAAGTACAAGGCAATGGATTGGAAAAATCTAATATCCTTTATTTGGCTGAATTTCTGGTGTTCTGCCAATTCCCAAACATTTTCCTTTTTGGTTTCCTCAGTCCCATGGTCCTGAGCATACACAGTACCTGAGCATGAATTTGTTCTCCACATTAATCCCACTAGGGAGTTAATGAAAATAATACTTTGGGAGTATAGCAGGGGGGGGGAGAGTTTTGAGCAGCTATTGGGGAGAATTAATCAAGAATTTAAAATTTCTACTCTTAGAGAGTTCATAATTGAGTAAGCATGACAAAATGAAAGTGGAAACCAGTAGGAAAACATATGCAATACGCTGCAGCTCTATATGAGTAAAAAAAAAAAATCTATTGGTAAGGACAGAAAAAAAGATTAGCCATTGATTTCCCATCAGTCCTGGTCTATTTGGCACATGCCTGGCAAAGACTACAATAAGTGACTTAGAGAACTCTTGATTGTACTCTAGTCAGACCTGCTCATGTTGCTTTGCCTGAGGCCGAGTCAGCAAACTCCTGGAAGTAAAGGAAAATCTGCGTGGGGTTGGGTAACCTTTGAGGCTAAAAAATTACTAGTTATAGAGGGTGAAGGACTACAGTCCAAGGGCTAAGCTGACGTCTGGAATTTAAGCAAATACAAGGTGCTGATTTCCAAGGGGTTAAACCAAGCATGTGAATTCTTTGCCAGGCAATTTAAAGGTCTAAGGATTTGCAACAGGTATGGAAAAGAAAGTGAAGGACATTTGGAAAAGTAAACCTTTAACAATCTCAAGCAGCTTTCTGGAAACTTAGATGTGTTATAGAGGCTGGTGGGCCCAATCATAACTGGTTCTGAGCAGGCCTAACTTCCTTCTATGAAATAAGTTTGTTTCCTTGCATTGCAGTCCAATAAAATGGTCTGGAAGTAGAGATTTCCCAATATGTCAAGTCTGTGTATAGTTTTTCTTCCTTTCTTTTCTCTTCCTTTCTTTCACTGAGTCTCTTAGGGAATGAGAGTCACAAACAAGTAAGATTACTCAGACTAACCTAAATGCAAATTTATAAAGATATGAAACTTTGCCCTGGGAAACTTAGGCCTTCCTCGACTATTTTCGTATGTGCATTGGTCTTCTTTACCTCATTCCTTCACATCATGCACAGAAGCTTCAGTATTCATAATTATGATATATATTTTTTTTAACAATATGGCTTCTCTACCTTCTTGGTTATGAACAATACTTTATTTAATTCGTCCACTAGAGAGGCCACACCTTAGACTCTACAATCTATCATTTGAAATTATTTCACCTTCAAGATTTTGAACTTTGAAATTCTGCCTTCTGACCACAATCTCTTGTCCTTAGCTCTAGGAAACTGCTCCTCTACCTTCATTGTGACTTCCTTTGTCTTTGTTCCTTCCTATTCTTCCAGTTTGTCACCTCTGTTCAGGCTTCATTTTCCTCCTTCCACTAATTTGAACACATGGTCAACTGTTTAAATGATAGACTTATTTGTACTCTTGACTCTCTCTTTAATTTACTGAATGCTATCATACTTCCATTTTCCAATCCAAATATAGTCATGATGTTGTGACATAATATCTTTCTAGAGAAAAATTTGCAACTGTACTGAATGGGTCTTCTCTTAGCTTATTGCCTAGTCTAAATTAGGTAATTTCCATTTTCTGGTAATTATTTATTGAATTAAATTCAACTGAATTAAACAAACATTTAATACCTATTGTGTACCCAACTAGAGTTGACATATAGGTTAAATAAGTTACCTGATCTCATAGTCTAGACCAAGGCTTCTTAAACTTTTTCCACTCACAATCCCTCAGTACTTCTTAAACTGTGGGCCACTTTAAGAAGCACTGGTCTATACATTTAATTTTCCATATACAATGAACAAAAATGCCATCAAAAATGCAAAAATCCCAGATGTATGAATGTGTGTATAAATTTCATTTTTCCCTTTGTATTCTCAGAGCCCAGCATAATAACTCTTTGCTAGTAAGTAAGTTGTCATTGAATGTTGAACAAATAGGTGAAAGGAAGAAATGTCTGAGCAGATAATTGATGATAAGGCTAGATCTCTGGAGACTGATTATACTTAAATCCACGAGAGCTGATGAGATGGTCAAGGGAGAGAGTAGAAGGCCCAGGACAATCCTGGGAAATGCTTGTGATTAAGGGAGGTATAGGAATGATTCTCTCCAAACTAATGCCAACCTTTTCTCCCTTCATAATTTTCCTTACACTCTCTGCTATATCCATTTTAAATGTGTCCCCTTCCTCCTACAGACAAATTTCTATCTCTTGAATTTCTTCCTATTTTGCAGGCCCACTTCAGGTGCTGCCTTATCCACCTTTGCTGACCCTAGTAGTGGGAAGTTTACTGTCCCTCCTCCGAATTCTCACTGCCCTTCATATGCGCTCCTCTTCTGCAGTTTTCCTGTTCTGATTTGTATTCTGGTTATTTGTGCACATGTCTAACCTCTCTTTGCAGTTTCTCAGATCTTTGAAAACAGGGATCATGTCTCATTCATCTCTATTCCCTGTGGGGTCTAGCCTACAACTTTGCACGTAGTTGGAATTAAGTAAATGTTTGCTATAATGTATCGCATTGCTTTTCATTGTGGTAATGGAATTAAGATTCATTTTGCAATATATTTTTTTTCTAAAAAAATATTGTAATTTCACGCAGCTCAGTTGAAAGAATTTCTCAGAAAGGAAAAAAGAAAGAGTTGTTACCTGACACTTTCTCTTAATTTAAGACAGAAAGACAAAAGTCATTGCCCTCAAGCAGTAGCAAAAGTCAAGTATGAGCATTAGACTACAAAACAATCTGTTGTAAATTATTAATATTCAAACTCTAACATCAGTTTAGTCTTGTGTAGAATTATAGTTATTAAGCATTAAAAAGATTTTTTTCTCCCAATAAAAGTGTTTATTTTAAAACAGTTGGAACCTATATCTCAAGGGAGTTTAACAATTCCCTATTATTACTACAACCTACTTCAAATAATTTATAATGCTAATTTAGAAACAACTTGGATGGTCTGTGTAGAATTTATATAACTTTCTTGAAAGTGGAACATTTATTCAGGAAATGGGCTATTCATTTTTCAGGTATCTTTTTTTTGCTGCTACTTTTCTTAAGCATTTTATGGTGTGTATAAAATCTTATTTCTGTTCCCTTTCTACTTTCTGTTCACTTTTCATTGCACCTCCACTTGTTTTGAATTCTCCACACTTAAACCTCTCCTGATGGGTCCCCCCTCCAGCCTCTCCCACCCCCCCTCCCCCACAGCTTTCCAAGTCCTTTTGTGTATTGTCTTCCACTAATAGATTGTAATTTCCTCAAGGGAAATTGCCTGTCTGTCTTTCTCTTATTTGTATCCCCAGCACTTATCATAGTACCTAGCACATAGTAGGCATTTGATACATGATTATTTAATTGAATTTAGTTTTCTGGTACCTGTCTCAGGCAAAAGGATATCTAGTGCTTTTCAGACATGGCATTGTGGTATTATGGAAAGAACACTTTAGGTGTTGCAATCCAGGCCTAGGAATGGACGGTATGTTTGCCAAGCAAGGCTCAGCAGAGCCAGAAACTGAACCCAGACTTCCTGACTTTCAGTTTAGCGCTTTTTCTACTTGCTTCAGTGACCTGTTAATTTGTGTGGGTACTCCCTTCATTGATATAAATCTTCATTCTTTAATTACTCATTAGGAAGTCTTGGAGTACTACTGAGGGCAAAAAATTAATCAGCACCCTCTAATCAATTTGGTGATGACCTTCAAAATTAGCTAAGCTGGAGCTTGCTTAACAAACATATGGTCTATCCCTTGTCTTTCTGGTAACAGACCATGAGAGAGTTCTTTGGAGTTTTAGACTATGACCTTCACTGGTTAGGGTGAAAAGATCTCTCTTTCTCTCTGTCTCTCTCTCTCTCTCTCTCTCTCTCTCTGTCTCTCTCTGTCTCTCTCTCTCTCTCTCACACACACACACACACACACACATACACACACATACACACACATACACACACACGCACGCACACTGAGGTACTTGTTCCTTCTCTGAAAAAGGTTTGTAGATCTGTTCCTTCATCCTCCTTGCTATCCATTCTTTTGTCCTTTTTTTCTTTAATTTTGGCACATGTGAATGTGACTCCCTTAACCTGTTGGCAACCATATGCCCCTGAAAAAATTGCCATTTTAGACTTGACTATAAGGGGCTTTCCAAGGATTGCCCCGAAGAAGTCAAGTTATAGAGCAGCAAGTCTAGGAGTTCTTGGTTAATTCCATTCTTACCTTTGGACACCATTCCCAAGAGCAGGGAGGGTCAGGTGCCCTCTTTTCAGAATCATTAGTAAAACTCCCAAAATCCAAGACCATAATAAAACATCAGTATTTCTTTCTTTTACATCCAACACTAAATGGTCCAGTTTTAGATGGTTGTCAAAGGGATGGAAAAAGTGACAAAATACTGCCTTGCATATATGGCACCAAAAAAAAATTAGGAGAGAAGTAGGAAATCTTTCATCTATTAAGAGCCACTGACTAAAGAAATGAAATCAGCAGAAACCCTGCCAAAGAAATAAAAAATTTATACATAAATTCAGTTTTAGTTTAGTTTAGTTTTATTAAAGTTATAGAATGGGCAACTTACTTGTTTCCAAATTTGAGCATGAGGATTAAAAAAAAAAACACTGTGATTTATAAATATGGAAATAAAAAAAAATTCTGGCTAAAAACAAAGCTGGATGATACTTTAGCCTGACCCAGAAGTGAGCACGGATCAAAAACGTTTTTTTGCTTATTTATTTATTTTTGCTGATTCATTTTTCTACCTTATTAAATACTAAAGGTTTTGTTTAAAATTTTACCCCTTATTCTAAATGCTTATTTTGTTGTTTTTGTTGATGATTAGTGTGTTTATTACACACATTAGTATGCTTATTATAAAATTAGT